>CAUYTI010129557.1:0-42450 GCA_963575145.1 Galago senegalensis
CCATTTCTAAAAATAGCCAGGCATTGCCTCGGCGCCTGTAGTTCAGTGGCTAGGGCGCCGGCCACATACAGCAGGGGTGGCGGGTTCGAACCCAGCCTGAGCCTGCCAAACAACAATGACAACTATAAACAACAACAACAAAAAAAAAAAAAATAGCCGGGCATTGTGGCGGGCTCCTGTAGTCCCAGCTACTCAGGAGGCTGGGGTAAGAGAATCGCTTAAGCCCAAGAGTTGGAGGTTGCTGTGAGCTGTGACTCTCTGGCACTCACTGAGGGCAACATAGTGGGAGACTCTGTCTCCAAAAAAAAATATATATATATATATATATCCGGGCATTGTAGGTGGACACCTATATAGTCTTAGCTGCCCTGGAGGCTGAGGCAAGAGTATCCTTCGAGCCCAAGATTTTGAGGTTGCTGTGAGCTGTAATGCCACAGCACTCTACCCAGGGCAACAAGTGAGACACTGTCTCAAAAAAAAAAAAGAGAGAGAGAGAGAGAAGGGAGGTAAATTAAGGAGCAGACCTAGGCCCAATCTCTTAGAGCTATTAAAGTAGCACTGGTAGCCAGATGTGGTAGCTCACACTTGTAATCCTCCCATTTTGGGAGCCTCAGTTGAGGCCAGGACTTGGAGGTCAGTATGGGCAACAAGGCAACAAAACAAGACGCTGGTCTCTACAAAAATAAAAATTAAAATCTAGCTGTTCATGGTGGCTAATGCATACAGTCCCAGCTACTTGGGAGGCTGAGACAGGAGGATCGCCTGATCCCAGAAGTTTGGGGTTGCAATGAGCTTTGATTACATGACTGTACTCTAGCCCAGGGGACAGAGCAAGCAAGACCCTATCTCTAAATAAATAAACAAAAAGCAAACAATAAATAAAAACACTAGAAATTTAATGAGATGGAGAATATTGTATTTAACAGATTTCCTCCAAGGGAGTGTTCTGAGTGTGGTTGAAAGGAACATTTTGGGCTCGGCGCCTATAGCTCAACCCGCTAAGGCGCCAGCCACTTACACCTAAGGTGGCGGGTTCAAATCCCCAGCCCGGACCCGCCAAACAACAATGACGGCTGCAACCAAAAAATAGCCGGGCGTTGTGGTGGGCGCCTGTGGTCCCAGCTACTTGGAAGGCAGAGGCAAGAGACTCACTAGAGCCCAGGAGTTGGAGGTTGCTGTGAGCTGTAATGCCATGGCACTCTACCCAGGGGGACAGCTTGAGGCTCTGTCTCAAAAAAAAAAAAAAGAACATTTTGCTAAGCATTAGTGCTGACCTCACAAAGATTTTACCCCCAAACTATCTGCTCCCCAAGGAGGGTGGTTGCATAAAGCATATGTCTTACTCTGTGGAGTTAGCAAAAGGGATACTGCAACTCATGGCCCACCTTCATCCTTTGTCCATGCACCATTCAACTTCTCTGAAAGGACTTTGAACACATGTTTCCAAAATACTTTTTTGACCTGCACAATAATTTTACTGTTATTCTTTATATTACATATATATTTTCCAAGTATGTGCATGTTCTACTTCACAATAAAACAAAGTGATATGCGGTATATGTACACAATGGAATACTATGCAGCCATTAAGAAGGATGGAGACTTTACATCCTTCATGTTCACATGGATGGAGCTGGAGAATGTTCTTCTGAGCAAAGTATCACAAGAATGGAGGTAAAAGTATCCAATGTACACCCCATTATGAAACTAATTTATACCTTTTATATGAAAGCATAACCAAATAGCCTAAGAGTATGGGGAGGGGAGAGGGAGGGGGGAATGGGAGGAGGGAGGGGGTTTGAAGGGATCACTTCTGAGGTTTATCTTATAGGGGTACAGGTGAATCTTTCTAAGAGTAGAATGTGAACCTTTTAAAGCAATAACTGAGAAAATGACATGAAGGCTGTGTTGACCATTTTGATGGAAGTATTTCAGATTGCATGTGAAAACCCCACACTGTACCCCAGAAGTGCACTAATGTACATAGTTATCCTTCAATCAAAAAAATTATAAAAAAAACCTCTTAATAAATTGGTAGTTCTACCATGCTTTACCTTTAAAATGTGTTTTATCTCCTTGAAAACTGAATATTATGAAAACATATAGTTGAAGTGGAAATAGGCAATGTGACTCAGACAACAGTGTTTCATATAAAAGTGATTCTTTGAGTGTTTAGGTATATTTTGCCTTCCTTTCATGAACTTTTATGTATAGGAAAGTATGATATCTAGCCAATGTTGGGGAATAGGTGTTTTATATTTTCCCCTGGGGGAGTGGAAGATTTTCACGGCAAAGAGGAAGGATTGGGGTTAGTTTAAACATTGCCAAATATGTGGTTAATAAAAGTGGGGATATCACAATAATGAAGCCCTCAAGGAAATTTGAGAGTTCTCAAGCCTTTAGAAGGTAACCATCCTGAATTCATTCAACTGTTTCGACTGTAGAAGAAATTTGAATGAAACTAGACATTTTCACATTTTTAACATTTGATTTTTAAATAATTTCAGATTTACAAGAAAGCAGAAAAAGTAGTACAAAAAATTGTATACCTTTACCATAGATTCTCCAAAAGTTAACAGATCATATAATACAATTACAATGATCAAAACCAGCAATTTCACACTGATGCAACATGTTAATTGCCGTACTTTCTTCAATTTTCAAGAATCCAACTAGTTTTCTTTTTCTTCTCCAGGACTCAATTGTGGGTCATGCATTATACTAATTGCCATATATCTTTACTCTCTTTAAATTTAAAGTCATTTCAGTTTTACTTTGTCTTTTATGGCCTTAACACATTTGAAGAGTATAGCTACTTATTTTGTGGAATCCTTTCATTGTCTTTTTGTCTAATGTTTCCTATTTATAAAAGTTAAGTTATGCATTTTGGAAAAGATATCACACAATTAATATTCTCCCTCTTAATTAACAGTCACATATCAACAGGGAGTTAGAGACTGACCCTGACGTGGTTGTTTTGTATATTTGTTTATATGGGTAGTTGCAATTTCTCCACTTAGAATTTTTGTTATTAGACCCTTATCCACCCATCCATGACACTGTAACATGTCATTAGCATGTCAATCATTTTGGATGAGCAGTTATCTACACTTTTCTTTTTTAATCAGCAGCAATGATTTATGGTATTTTTTCAGGAAAAATAGGCATTCTATTTTTTCTAACTATTTTTCATAGTGAAGTTAGTGAGCAGTGTATTTGTGTTTGGTGACGATCAAGGCATGTATGACTGAACATATAGAATACTTGATAATTTTGTAAATCATTTTATTTCAAGGAATAATTTACCTTCTTTTATCATGATACAGGCACAAATATGGCAGAGAGGCAATATGATTTATTGGTTGCTGAGATAGAGAAAGAACTGATAATGTTAAATTTTGAAGGAAATTATGAGGACATTTCTACTAGTTCAGACAGTGAGCAAGAAGAATTTATACAGGTGGAATGTAAAATTATTCATTCTGAGGAAGAGAGTGAAGAGGAAGAAGAAGATGATAATGATGATGGAGAATTAATACAAAATATGAAGCCCAAGAGTAGAAGACTATACCCAGTTATAAAAATAGAGCAGCCTATGGCTCAGATGATGGCACCATCAGGAATGATCTGGAACTCATGCAGAGCAGGGGACATGACAATCAGCTAATATTATGAGGATTCAATAAGGAGTACAATTGGGAATAGAACCCAAAATTCCAGTGAATTCTTTTTAACTATTCATTGACAACGAAACTGTGAATATAATTATCAAGTTTACAAGCCAAAAACTATATCTAATTAAAGATCTACAGTTATATTTTCAGACATATTCATCACAAATTCTATTTCTTAAAATAATAAATATTAAATTAATTGGAATTCTTCTAAATTGTGGTGTGTATTAGCAAAATAAGGACAATATATAAGATCTTTTCAAAGAAGAGAATTTTCCAGTTCACAGTGCTATGTTTACAGAAAACAGAATGAGACTCCTACTGAAAAGTATGTTTTGATGATGATGCAACACGTAAAGCTCACATAGCATAATAAGTTTGCATCAGTTTGAGATGTTTAGAATATGGTTATAAATATATAAACTCACACTTTTGTTCACAAATCTGTAACTGTTGATGAGGAATTGGTGCCTTTCTATAGACACTGTCTATTCAGATGTTGCATATCAACTAAACCTGAAAAGTATGAAATTGCAATGAACCTTTTGTGTGATTCTCCCACAAACTACAGTTTTATGGTGGAACCATATTGAGGGAAGTCAGAGAACTTTCTGAAAAATTACAAGAGTAGATTCAAAATTGTAAAAAGACTTTTAGAATTGTCATTTGAATCATTGTAAAAGAGTTATTAACATGGACAGAAAGTTTATCTTCACTTATCTGGCTTTCAATGTGGTTCAAAAGAATATTACCACAGTTGATGTTGTTCACAGTTATAAAAGGTATTTACCTCCAGAACTCAGGTCAACATCAATAAAAAACTTGCTATCTGGTACAGTAATATTTTCCTTCTCTATGTGACATTAGTAAGTTGTGTTTCAAAGAGAGGAAAGATAGTTACAGTACTTTTCACAAGGCATAAATATATCAAGGTTACCAGTAACAAGCCTGTGTTAATGAACTTGATAAGTGGATGGGGCTGTATTTCTGTCACCAAGAAACTCAGTATTGGTCCTTGGCAATTTTCTTTAACATCACTGACATTGAAAAATACAATTTGTATGTGATTTTTTTTTTTTGGAAACAAATAGCCACTGGTTGTAATTTCATTTGAAGAATAAATTGGGAAGAAAATACTTTTTCAAAGATTTGGCATGGCAGTTCTGTGAAGAAAATGTAATAAGAAATGCCCGAAGTGTTATTGTCCCCAGAAAAAGCATACAATGGCAATTAATCATTATGGTCATGCATCCAATCAATGGCAAAGTGGGATGAGAAGAGCAGTAATTGATAATGAACCAAAAGGAAGAGTTACAAGATAAGCAATTAAATGCTTACCAAACAAAGGTCACTGCTACCTTTGTTACCATGGGAGAAACTGGAAATATATGAAGACTAGCAGTGAATATAGCAAATACGTATGAGGTTGTCACTTCACTTATTTTTATTTTCAACGACTTGACCAAAATAGAAGCTGTTTTAAAATAATGAGGACAAGATTTCCTGAGGATTATACAGATAGAAAATTTGACCCAGAATTGAAAAAGCAGTAGCAAAAAGAATTACTAGAGAGGATTTTCAGTATATTATAATTAAAGTGGAATTCTAAGCCTTATGTGGCACATGGGATTCTTTAACTATTATAATAAATTACCCCCAAAAGGGAATAATGATGAAATTCTGCTGTTTGGTTCAGGAAATGACCATAATGTTACAAATATATGTATGTATCTGTATGATTTCATATGCAAAATAAATGGGAAAGGAGCTCTTTGATTCAACAAGAAAATTATCATGGATGAGAAGGCATAACACTACTTGACTTCAAATTATACTACAAGGCAATAGGAACCAAACAGCACGGTACTGGTATAAAAGTAGACATACAGAGAAGCGGAAAAGAAGAGAGAACCAAGAAACAAAACTAAAACTCTACAAGTTACTGATCTTCAACAAAGCAGACAGATACACTGGGGAAAGGACTTCTTATTCAATAAATGGTGTAGGGAAAATTGGAGAGGCATATGCAGAAGAATGAAACTGTATCCCTATCTTTCACCACAGAAAAAATTGACTCAAAATTTAGTAGAGACTTAAATATAAGACCTGAAACCATGAACATATTAGAGAAACACCTAAGAAAAGTATCCTCAACATTGGTCCAGGGAAAGAATTTATGACTAAGACTCCAAAAGCAAATGAAACAAAAACAAAAATAAACAAATAAATAAATAAGACTAAATTAAAACTAAAATTCTACATTGCAAAATAAATATCAACAGAGTAAACAAACCACCTGCAGAATGGGAAAGAATATTCATAAGCTATAAATTTTACACAGGACTAAGGGCTAGAATTTATAAGGAACTCAAACAAATCAGCAAACCCCTAAAACATACTTTACCTAGTACCTTTACATTAATCCAAAATAAATACAAAACAGAACCAAAAACTAAATAATACCATTGAAACTGGGACATGAACATTTATTTTGAAATGAAACCAAAAACTAGAAGCAGCTTTTGACAGAGGCTCCTGTCCAGAGGGAGAGATAATGGACAGAACGAACTCAATGAAGATGAAGGTGGGGATCAGAGCTAAGAAAGAAGACAGATAAGGGCACATCATCTCTGAAGAGGCAAGCTGCAACTCCAAGAAAACAAATTCCAGGCACAAAGCCCATTGTCAAGAGGAAGAGAGACCCCTTCCCCCAAGGGAGAGGCTCCCTGTGTGCTCTCTGCAAGCAAGCAGGGAACAAAAGATCTCTTATTTTATCCCATGGGAGAAAGCTGCTAAACACCCGGCCTCCTTCTCCAGGAAGGTCTCACTTGTGATCCTAGGCATCATCTTGTTAGTCATAAAACTGAATAAATATTTCCCTGCAATTCTAAACTCCCAGTTCACCCTTACCCTCTCTCCTGGTGGACTGTAAGCCTGCCCCTGAGTAGCCCAGAATGTATGCCAATTCCATGACAGGCCTAGGCATTGTGTGGGCTGCTGGACAGCAGTGCTGGAACAGTGACTCTAGGGAACTTGGGGGGCTCTGGGAGAGAGGGACAAGAAGGAGAGAGAGAGAGAGACCCCATGGCACAGATGTGCTCACGCCCTAGGTCAGACTTTGGTGGTGGACTCCTCTGAGCCTTTGCTCACTGGAGAGAACTAGGCTTCAACCTCTCTGGGTTATTGGTGGCAGTGTGAAGCAGGGTAAGACACTGACTGTGCTAGCAGGAGAGACAAACACTCTGTGACAATGCACAGTGGTGGGCGGAGGCACTGATAACTGGTCTGAATTTGGAGGTGCACTTCCATGATCCCATTTATCACCAGAAGGAACAAGGCTTTTGCCCCTTAGGGTTGCTGGGGTGGTGTGTGGTGAGGGAGGAGGTGTTAGCTCCCATATGACTATTACATGCATATCACCCCACCCCTTGCTCCATTGCTCACTGGAGGGAACCCCTGCTCTAGCCTGGCATGGTTGTCAGCAGCAGTGCTTGGTGGGGGAGAGAGGCACTGATGCCTCTCATCCTGAGCCCATTGCTCACCAGGAGGATCCAGATTTCTGCACCTTGGTTTTTTAGGATAGAACTGCCTGTGGATCCCTACTATTGGGTCACTGGAGACCCTTTGAACTATCCCAGTTGAACATTTTACAACAAATACATTTATACAAGAATGCTTATTGCAGCCACTTTCATGATAACCAAGTTGTAGAATCAGTAAGAATATCAATCAACACATGAATGGGTAAACAAATTGTGGTATATGTATACATGGAATACCATGCAATCATAAACAAAAGGGAGAATTTACATCTTTTATGTTTTCCTGGATGGAGCTGAAACATATTCTTCTTAGTAAAGTATCTCAGGAATTGAAAAAAAAAGTATCTAATGTACTCAATACTATTCTGGAACCAATATATAAACACTTACACATTCATAGAAATGATAGCATACAAAGATAGTGCAGAAAGAAAGAGAGGAGAGGAGGGAGAGAGCAAGGCAGGGGGAGAGCAATTGGAGACAGCATATTTGGTGGGATTTCACCTAGTTTACCCAATGCAAAAGTACATTTCAAACAGCTAAAAGTATACTGTAAATGTAGTAGCACAAAAATAAATAAGGCAATGATAATGTTAATTAGTTTGATTTAAGCATTCCACATTACATATCAAATCATCACATTGTACCCTATAAATGTATACAGTTATGATTTAATAAAAATTAAAAAGAAAAAAGAAAAAAATGAAAAAAATATATGGCCAACAAATATATGGAAAAAAATATTCAGCATCACTAATCATCAGGGAAATGTAAATTTAAATTACAATGAGAGACAACCTTACCTAAATCAGAATAGCCATTATTAATATTTTTGAAAAGATGCTGTGCTGTTTTGGATGTGGTTAAAAGGAAATATTTTACACTATTAGTGGGAAGGTAAATTACTACATCCTCTGTGAAAAAACTGCATGGAGATTTCTCACAGAACTAAAAGTAGAGCTACCATTTGATATAGCAATCCTACTACCGGATATCCACCAAAAGGAAAAGATGCCATTATATCAAAAAGACACCTCACATTTATATTGATCACAACAGAACTCAAAATTGTAAAGATATGAAATTAATCTGAGTGTCATCAATCAATGAGTGGATAAAGAAATTGAGATATATATACATAATGGAATACTACTTATCTATGATAAGGAATGAAGCAATGTCTTTTTCAGGAGCTTGATAGAACTAGAAGTCATCATCCTAAGTGAAGTAACTCTGGAACAAATAACCAAACACTGCATATTCTTACTTATAAGTGGAGCTAGCAAATGGGTATGAATTATGTACAGTTTTGAATGAACCAAAAGACACAAATATGAAGGTATAAATTTTTAGGTAACTATGTTCTCATTTCTAAAGTAAAGTTCAAGTTGTAGAATAGCCATTCACTGTAGGGGTGTACTGAATACCCTAAATATGCACATTAGGAGAGATCCTGCTGGATACCCACCTTCTTCCTTACAATCACCCTCCCTCTCCTCTCCCATCTCTCACCTCTCTCCTTTTCCATGCAAGATTATTTTTGTGTTTTATCATTTGTATGAATAGTAATTGTTTATATATTGGTTTCATACTAGTACTGAGTATATTGTGTGTATTTTTTAACTTCTTGAGATACTGTACTTAAGAGGAATGTGTTCCAGGGTGGCACCTGTGGCTCACTGGGTCTGGTGCCAGCCTCATATATTGAGGGTGGTGGGTTCAAACCCAACCTCAGCCAAGCCGCAACAACAACAACAACAAAATACCCAGGCATTGTTGTGGATGCCTGTGGTCCCAGCTACTCGGGAGGCTGAGGTAAGAGAATTGCCTCACCCCAGGAGCTGGAGGTTGCTGTGGGCTGTGATGCCACAGCACTCTACTGGGGGTGATAAAGTTAGGCTGTCTCTATAGAAAAAAAAATAAAAGAACGTGTTCCAACTCCATCCAGGTAAACATAAAAGATATAAAGTCTCCATCATTTCTTATTATTGGATGATAGTCCATGGCAATCATATACCACAACTTGTTAATCCATTCATGGGTTAATGGGCATTTGGGTAGCTTCCACAATTTGGAAATTATGAATTGAGCTGCAATAATCATTCTGATGCAAATTTCTTTATAGTAAAATTATTTTTGTTTTTCTGGAAAGATACCTAGTAATGGGACTGTGAGGTCAAATGGAGGGTCAACTTTGAGTTTTTTGAGAATTATCCATACTTTTTTCCATAAAGATTATATTAGTTTGCAATTCCACCAGCAGTGTAAAAGTATTCCCTTTTCTCTACATTCACAACAGAATCAGCATAGTTGGGATTTCACGATGTTGGCTAATTTTACTGGAGTTAGAAGATATCTCAAAGTTGTTTCAATTTGCATTCACCTGATAATTAATGACAATTGCAGGGCTACAGCCACCTCAGGCCTAAGCATGGTAGTTTATTCTCATGTGCTCCCTGAGGGATGTGACTCTAAGCTTCTTATTCTGGAATATGCCTAGGTCTGCCTAAAAGCAGACAGTTATATGTTTACAGATAAGATAGCTAGTGAGGGTTGCCAGGTTGTACCTGGAGATAACACTTGCTGAGGCAGTGGGCTGCTATATCCTGTAACTCCCCCACATTTACACAACAGTAGTCAGTTATAGCTTAATGGAAATGGGAAAACAGGAACAGACATCCTGGCGCTTTTGTGGTTAAGGCTGAAATAAAAATGCCCTTTTTAACTGTGCTTGTGCTCAGCAGCAGTTTTGTGCTGATTTGGAGTTTTTAATGGCAGTTTTAACATCTCACGTTGTTTCTCTTCTTTTTGCTATTTTTAGCCTTTATTAGATAAGTTTATAAGGAGCTCAATAAACATGGGTGGCAGCTGTGTGCCTAACAGAGGCTCAGCCCCTCTTTTCAATCCAATCATTTTGTCTGGCAGTTCTCTCTGCATCACTGAACAAGGGGTTTAGTGTAACTACTTCATCTGACACAGAGCAGGGTCATGGCTGGACGGGGATGTGCTTGAATTGTTCTACGGAACTCCTGTTCACCAACGTTAAGGTTAGTTACTGGGAACTGGCAAAATTGAGAGGAGTTTACTGTATTGTAAGTTTCAGAACTCTCAACATATTTCAAAACGGGGTTTCATTCATTACCATGGGTAACTCCTCTTCTGTTGTTGAGGATGAATACATTCAGTTATTAAGAACTTTACTAGATACTATGGGTATCTCAGTTAAAACTGCTTCTTTCTGCCATTTATTTTCCACCATAAGGGCTTGTTGTTTTTGGTTTACACCTGACTCTCATAATCAATTGAATTTAGCTGCTTCAGAAGAAGTAGGGAAAGAGGTGAAATGCTTCCACTTTATATTATTGATAAAGATATTTGGGATGTTTACCATCTTGTCAAATTAGCTTTACAGTCTTTTACTGGGAGTAAGAGGAAAACATCCATACCCCCGACTTCTCCTGATCCTGAGCCTGACAGCGCAGTCACAGATCTTATTAAATTATCTGTTTCAGATAAGGCTGATGGAACTGGTCAGGAGGTCGAACAGGAAGGAAAAGAGACCCCAGAGAATGAAGGGGTATCGAAATTCCTGTTCCTCTGAGGATGGTGCTGTAGGAGGGGAAAAACCTCCCCTCTCTGCATCTATTCAATCTCTCCACCACAAAATGACTGATGTCAAAAATTTTATTAAAAATGTTATGATATGGTGGAGAAGGCCAGGTTTTTGCCCTCTGCTCCTCCAGAGCCTTTGTTAGATATGACCATTCCATCATCTGTTCCTCCTTCTGCATTTCTATGGCCTCCAGTTTCTGACTTTCTCCTACCATCTCCTCCACCAATGCCTATAATGGAGAATTAGCCAAGACCTTTAAAATCTATTACAGACACTGTTGAAAATCCACAGCCATTAAGGTCTCAACCTCCATCACCAGATAACAATAGATTCAGTAATAAGCAAATTTTTCCTTTAGAGGTTTCATAGCAGTCTCAGCTTCCAAACATTGAGTATTGTTCTTATGAGTCTACTTGTATAAAAAAGGGCCATTTTTCCTAATCCTAGAGATCTAAGGCTTTTAGATGATTTGGATGTACCATGCAACACATATAATTTGCCTCCTCTTCCAATAAATAACTAGACTCTTAATCTAATTATGCCCATCACTCTTGCTGCAGCACAGAGAGCTGGAGACAATCAACAATGTGGAGGTGGAGCCCCACCTGCTGGACCTGTTACACCAGTATAATACACTGAGGTTGATTTAATGATTTAACGTTTTTAAAAACAATAAAAGATGCTGTTGTTTGTTATGGGCCAAATACTCCTTATTCTCAGAGCCTTTTGTGCTCATATTGTGGTGACAGGTATCTCACCCCTAGATATTGGGAAAGACTTGTTGAAACTGCTTTATCCCCTGCCCAGTATTTACTTTTTGATTCTTGATGGGAAAAAGAGGCTATTGCTAGGAGCAATGATGATCCTGGACTTCCTTATTATTAATTAAGAGGCACTGGAGAATTTAGAGGACAGGACAGGGAGCTGGAAATTCCTGATAATGTTTTAGTTGAGATTAGAGACATTTGCCTCCAATCCTGGGCCTAGTTAGAAGGTCCAGGGGAAGGTAAATTTTTTACGAAAGTTATTCAGAGTCCTAATGAGCCTTATGCTGAATTTTTGGCCAAACTATGTACAGAAATCCTCAGAGCCATTCCAGGTCCTGAGGGTCAAGAAAAGTTATTATTACAAATGGCTTATGAAAATACTAATGATGATTGTCAAAAGGTTTTGGCTCCAATTAGATATGAAGAGAGTGCTTCCATTGAAAAATGTATTCAGGCATGCCAGAATATTGGTTCCTCATCTTTTCAAGCTGCTTAATTGGTGATTAAATTGACACTCATATGGCAGCTGCTTTTAAGGTTAATAATCCTAAATGCTATAATTGTGGAAAGACTGATCACATCAGGAAAAATTACATTAAGAAAAAGACAGAGAAAGTCCCTGATCCTCCCCCCCGGGTTTGTGTTGCCACTGTAGAAAGGGACACCATTGGACAAATGAGTGCCAGTCTCTTAAAGATTAAGACGATAATTTATTACCCCTAAGGAATCAAAAAACTTCCAATAGGCCCAAGTCCAGGGCCAGGAAAACAATACAGACAAAGTGACACAAACATTTCCAGTGACAACAGAGAGAATTACAACCCCACCTCAGCCTTTGCCAGAAACATTGACATCTTAAAATCCAAAGGCATGGCTACTATTCAGGACAGTTTTGTTCCAGCTTCTGCTGTTCCTGATTCACCTCCAGCATCTCCCAACAAGATAAAGGCTTCAGATATTATTTTGAAGCAGCACCCTGCAAAAACTTTTGTTTCTAACTTATTTCATGCTACAAAGTGTAGTGCTGCTTTAAATTTACCTATAGTAGAGGCTACTACTTTAACTTCCAGAGACATGCCTTATACCCTTGCCACACATGTTTATGTCTCAATTCCTAAAGATTCTGTTGGTTTGATTATTGGGAAAAGTAGCTCCACTATTAAAGGCTTGTTTGTACATTTGGGAGTTATGGATCCAGATTTTAAAGGAGAGATATATATCATGGTTCCAGTCTCTCAGCCAATCTCCCTCAGTGTCGGACAGAGAATTGCACAGCTTTCACTTCTTCCTTATTTTAAAGGAAAAGCTGCTCCCATAGAATGAGCGGGTGGATTTGGAAGTACTGGTACTCATGTTTTTTGGCATACTTTTCTTAATGAGTCTAGACCCAGGTGTAAAATAGCCTTTCAACAGGGGATAGAAATTGAAGGCCTAGTGGACGCTGGAGCTGATGTCTCAATAATTGCTTCTTTTATTTGGCCATCACAGTGGAAGAAGCAGAGAGTGCAAGCCACTTTTGTAGGCCTTGGGACAATGTCTAACATTGAACAAAGTGTTGAAACACTATTTTTCCAAGGTCCCAAATGGCAGGTAGCACAAATTAAGCCTTATGTGGCACCCATTGCTTTAAATTTGTGGACACAAGATTTAAATTTGTGGACACAAGATTTATTACAACAGTGGGGAGCCATGATTACTATTCCTTCTATACCTTCAGCAATAAAAGGAATAATGTTAGATATGGGGTATAACCCTGTTGCTCCAGAAAAAACTGAACCTCAGGCTGTTACACACCAGGCTAGCAATAGAACTGGCCTCAGTTTCCAAGTTCTTCCAGATCCTTTTCAGTAGGGGCCACTGCTGAGCGACTCACTTTACCCTTAACCTGGAAATAAATACGCCTATATGGGTAAAGCAGTGGCCTCTAACAGGAGAAAAACTGGAGGTGCTTCATGAATTGTTTAATGAACAATTATAATTAAATCACATTAAGCCTAACATTTCTCCATGGAATTCCTTTATATTCCTATTAAAAAAGAAATCTGACAAATGGAGAATGCTTACAGATCTTAGAAAATTAAATGCCATTATCCAACCTATGGGCCCCCTTCAACCTGGAATTCCCAATCCAGCATTAATTCCTAAAAAATATCATATAATTATTGTTGATTTAAAAGATTGTTTTTTAAACATTCCTCTTACTGAAAAAGATTCTGATCATTTTGCATTTACCATCCCACATTTAAATCATAATTCTCCAACAAAGAGGTATCAGTGGAAGGTTTTGTCCCAAGGGATGTTGAATAGCTCCACTGTGTGTCAAATGTTTATACAGAAACCTTTACAGAAATAGGCTTTGCAGTTTTCTGATGGTATTTACTATCATTACATGGATAATATTCTTTTTGCTCATCCAGACAAATATATTTTAAATAAAAATATTCCATTTGTTTGTATACTCTTTGAGGAATATGGGTTCCATATAACTCCTGAAAAAATTCAAAGAGAAGATCCATGGAAATATTTGGGATACAAAGTTACTGCCCCCAAAAATAATTCCTCAGAAAGTACAAATTAGATGAGATTCTTTAAAAACACTTAATGATTTTCAAAAATTATTAGGATATTAATTGGGTGCACCCCTCATTGGGTATTCCAACTTATTCTTTAAGTCATTTGTTTTCCATTTTAGAAGAAGATACTAATTTGGATAGTCCTAGAACTTTAACACCAGAAGCAGAAGAAGAGCTTAAATGGTTAGAAAAAACATATTCAGGAAGTCAATTAGACTGAATAATTGACAATTGTAATTTTATTTTATATATTTTTCCATCTAAACATTATCCCACAGGACTTGTTACCCAAAATAATAATTTCATTGAATGGTGCTTTCTGCCTCATAAGGCTGTTAAAAGACTTCAGCCATACATTGAAAAACTAGTATATGTTATCATTCAAGGTAGATAACGTCTTCAGCAGATGATAGGGCGAGACCCAGATAAAATTGTGGTCCCCATGATTAATAAACAGATTACTGGCTCTTTTATCATGTCACAGGATTGGCAAATAGCTTTCATAGATTTTTTTGGAGAGGTAGATAATCATTACCCTCCTTATAAAAGACTGCAATTTCTCCAAACAAGTTGTTGGATTTTACCTAAAACAGTAGTTTTTGAAGCCATAAAGGGAGCTCTTAATTGTTTTACTGATGCTAATAAAGATGGAAGAGCTGGTTATATTTGTGGCAATATTCATAAAATTAAACAATCTCTTTTTAAATCTGTTCAAAAGGCTGAACTATTTGCTATTACTTTGTTATTAGAAGACTTTTCTGAGAAGACAATACATGTCCTCACTGATTTAATTTATCATGTTTATGTAGTTCAAAATATAGAAACTACTACATTATCAGATGATGGTTCAGAATTATTCCAATTGTTTAATTCACGACAAAAATTAATCAGAAGCCATGCATTACCTTTATTCATAACCCATATTTAGGCTCATTAAAATTTCCCAGGCCCTTTATCTAAGGGAAACAAGAAAATTGATGCTCTTATAGGATCTATCCAGGGAGCAAAAGATGAACATTCTCTCCATCATAATAATTCTGCCTCTCTACGACAAAAATTTCAAATTACATGGAGAGCAGCTAAGGAGATATTAAAATCTTGCCCAACATGCCAGCTCATATCCACCCCCTCTTTACAACCAGGAACAAATCCAAGAGGAATCAAGTGCAATGAAATTTGGCAAATGGACATTACCCAAGTTGCAGAATTTGGTAAAATACATTCATCATTCTCTTGATACTTATTCTCGTTTTTCATGTGCAATGCTATTAACTTCTGAAAAGGCTGATGCTGTCATAACTCATTTATTAGAAGCTTTTGCTGTTATGGTAATTCCACAAACAATAAAAACTGATAATGGATCTGCATGTATTTCTAACAAATGTCAACAATTTTTAAAAACATACCAGATCAAGCATATAACTGGAATTCCTGGAAATACTACTGGACAAGTTATAATTGAAAGACAAAATAGAATTTTAAAAGATATGCTTCTTAAGCAGAAAAAAGGGAATAGGATATAATATCACACTCCATAATAGTATACATTCAGCCTTATTTACTTTAAATGTTTTGGATTTGGATTTGGAAGGAAAGACACCTGCAGACAAATTATGGGTTTTTAAGCAGAAACCTGCTATTAATCAGCCTGTGTATTACAAGGTTGTTATGAAAAATGAATGGTACCCAGCTGTAGTAGTACAATGGGGTAGAGGGTATGCTAATCTCTTTACAGGAAATAATGAATTCTGACTCTCAGATAAACATATCAAACTCTGGCATGATATCACACACCTTCCAGCAAACTCAGCGGTGGAGAGCCCAGAATCTACCTAAGAGGATGTCCACCCTCTCGTTTGAAGAGCAAAGATATCCAGTCATTCCCAGAATTACTTGGAGGCTTCAGAGGAACCAGAGCCTACTTCCTCAGATAACATGGTGAGGAATCTTCCAACTTTGCCAGGAAGCAAGAACCATGGTGATGGTGAGCCATCAACAGGTGACCTCTCAAGCTTTGTTCCTTGCAATGATAGCCATACTTAACCAGGTAAATGCACATCAAAATTCTATCTATTGGAGTTATGTTCCTAATCCTCCATTATTAAGAGGTGTTTCTTGGTTTGAGCCATCAGTTTCTATTTATGTAAATTAAAGTTCATGGTTTCCTGGACCCTATGATAACAGGGGTCCTTTTAAACCAGAGGAAAAAGAAATTTTTCTTTCTAATAATTCTACTGTAGTAACGGGACCACCTATTTGTTTGGGCCTTGAACTGCCCTGTTTATTTTTTGGTCCACAACAATGGGTTAGTTTTAGAAACCATTCCGCTAATCATGCCATGTATCTATTGTCAACTATGACTTTTACAAAATTACTTTCAATCCAGCTTGTTTTATTGCCTCCTTTGCCTCCTTGTATGCCACATGTATTCACTGATGCAAGAAATTGTATTCATTGGTCAAAATGTCAAGGCTCTTATTTATATATGTTAAGGCAAACTAAATTTGGCTCCATTATAGATTGGAGACATTTGGCATAAGTTGTAGAGAAATCAGGGTCTGGTTATAGTTATCTGGAACATATAAGAAATGCAAGTGATATAATTTATTCTTCCTCAAAATAATTAGTATGGAAGGAAAGTGGTTTTACACCACCTGCTCCTGGTATTAATGGGTATCCATCACAGCCTGATTTATGGAAAATTGGAGCAGCAGCATTATTTGGAATACATGCTTTGAAAGAAACCCATATACCTACGTCTGGGCCAAATTCTCAACACACCTTCCATTTTAAATGGAGAAAAGTACACTTTCTGTTTGCTTGTGTGAAGCTTACTTATGTTTGGTTAGTGGAGAATATCACTTGGAATGAACATACAGCTGAAATCCATTGTCCTGGAAAATGTTGGTTGTTTACTTATTTTAATGTATCTATGAGATTTTACTTTTTCCAAGATAGGATCTATTTACTCTGGGCCAGAACTGGCATTTGGCTGCCTGTGAAAATGATGAGGCCATGGGAGGAGTCTCCTGCCATTTCCATCTTAGCAAATCTTGATGGAAATGGATGGAAGAGGATGAAGAAGTTTATTAGTTTCCTGATAGTGGCAATTCTTGGGATTATAGGCATTACTGCTTCTTCAGCCACTGCTGGAATACCCTCATTGAATCTGTGGAGACTGAAAAATTTGTGACTGATTAGCATAAGAGTGCTGAGAAATTGTGGTGTCTCAAAAACAAATTGACACTGAAATACATAATGAATTGGCTGATTTAGAACAAACAGTTATATTATTAGGTGATCAATTGTATAGTTTAAAGAAGCAGAGAAGATTAAAATGTGATTGGAAGGTTTTCTTATTGTATAACTCCTGTACTTTATAATGAGACTTTGTTTCCTTGAAGTAAAGTTAAAAAACATTTATTGAATCGAGAAAATTTAACTACTGAGATTATTGAATTACAACCAAGTATATAGCACATTTGAACAAAAATTACAACAGATTAATGGAGATGAAATTTTAAAAGGTATTTCGGATGGTATTTCTCAGTTAAATCCTATAGATAAGATTCATACTTTCGCACTGCTGCCAGTTCTCTGTTTTTGTTTTGCCTTATTAGATTTGAATTATATTTCATTATCAAAAATTTATTTAAGGTAAAGAAGATCAGTGAACAATATGCTGCAGTCTTCTTGGCTGTGGCTACAGTTGAAGACAATAAATAGAAAGGGGGAAATAAAGGGGTACAGTGCCCCATGCCTAAGCATGGTAGTTTATTCTCATGTGCTCCCTGAGGGATGTGACTCTAAGCTTCTTATTCTGGAATATGCCTAGGTCTGCCTAAAAGCAGACAGTTATATGTTTACAGATAATATAGCTTGTGGAGTTTGACAGGTTGTAGCTGGAGATAACACTTGCTGAGGCAGTGGGCTGCTGTGCCCTGAACCTCCTCCACATTTACACAACAGTAGTCAGTTATAGTTTAAAGGAAATGGGAAAACAGGAACAGACATCCTGGCGCTTTTGTGGTTAAGGCTGAAGTAAAAATGTCTTTTTTAAACTGTGCTTGTGCTTACCAGCAGTTTTGTGCTGATTTGGAGTTTTTAATGGCAATTTTAACATCTCACGTTGTTTCTCTTCTTTTTGCTATTTTTAACCTTTATTAGATAAGTTTATAAGGAGCTCAATAAACATGGGTGGCAGCTGTGTGCCTAACAGAGCCTCAGTCCCCCTTTTCAATCTAGTCATTTTGTCTAGCAGTTCTCTCTGCGTCACCAAATAAGGGGTTTAGTGGAACTACTTCAGACAATGAGCATTTTTTTCATGTGTTTGTAGGCCATTCATATGTCATCTTCAGAGAATTATCTGTTCAAGTGTCTTGTCTTTCATTCTTTCTTGAAGAAGACAAATCTCAGCCAGGATTATGTATCATGCTAACCACAAGTTTCATATTCAAAGGAGACATCAAATCTTAATTGACTAGCAAACATTAAGGAAATTTGCCACTACACAATATGAACTCTTTAATGATCCCAGATATACAAAAAGAACACTAACTTGTCAGAACAATATGATATCATCCAACACCATAATAGCTAAGAACTTAAACACATTACTGACTGCCATGGAAAGATCTTCCAAGCAGAAACTAACAATCGGTAGCCTTAAACACAACTCTAGAACAAATGAGCTAAACAATCATATACAGAACATTCTACCCCAATAATACTAACTGTACATTTTTTTCACCAGCTCATAGATTAGTCACCAAAATTAATCATATCCTAGGACAGAATTCAAATCTCAAAAAATTTTAAATAATAAAAATTATATCTTGTATATTTTTGGACCACAATGGAATAAAAGTAGAACTCAAATCCAACAAAAATCATCATTCACACAAAATCATGAAAACTGAACAAACTTATGCTGCATTACAAATGTGTCAAGGATGACATAAAGAATTAAATTATTAGATTCTTTGACAAAAAAAAAAAAAGAAAAATGACAATGAAGCCACAAGCTTTCAAAACCTGTGGAATACTGCTAAAACAGTCCTAAATGATAAACTTATCACATTAAATGCCAACATCCAAAAAGCAGAAATAGCACAGATCAACAACCTAACAAATCATCTCAAGAAACTGGAAAAGGAAGAGCAATCCAACCCCACATCTAGATGTAGAAAAGAAATAACCAAAAATAGATTAAAAGTAAATGAAATAGAAAACAAAAGATCTATCCAGAAGATTAACAAAACAGAAAGTTTTTTTTTTTAGACAGCAGAGTTTTACTATGTTGCCCTCAGTAAGATCTATCCAGAAGATTAACAAAATAGAAAGATTTTTTGTTGTTGTTTTTGTTTTGTTTGTTTTAGACAACAGAGTTTTACTATGTTACCCTCAGTAGAGTGCTGTGGCATCATAGCTCACAACAACCTCAAATTCTTGGGCTTAAGCAATTCTCTTGACTTATCCTCTTCAGTAGCTGGAACTATAGGCTTGACTACACTTGCCTATTTTTTGTTGCAGTTGTCATCACCCTTATTTAGCTGGCACAGGCCAGGTTTAAACCCTCCAGCACTAGTGTATGTGGCTGGCACTGAGCCAGACAGTTTTTTCTTTTCTTTTCTTTTCTTTTTTTTTTTAAATATAAGTAGAGTTGATAAAATTTTGTCAGAATAACAAGAACCAGGAAATTAAAGTGTCTAATAACCCCAATCAAAAAAGAAAAAGAAGGAAAAAATATAGAGAGAGATATCATAGAGATAAAAACAATAATCACTGAATACTACTACAAAAATCTCTATACCCACAATTTTGAAAACACGAAGAAAATGAACCAATACCTGAAATCACATTACCTCTCTAGACATAATCAAGAAGAAATAAGACACTTTAACAGACCAATATCATGCACCAAAATTGCAACAATAATAAATATGGTTCCAACAAAAAAGGTCCTGGATTAGTTTTACTCCTATATTCCAGAATCTAACCCCCAAAATTCAGAAATAGGGAAACCCTCCTATTTTTCTATGAAGGGCCTATCACATTAATCCTAAAATCAGGAAAGGAGCCAAGAAAAAAAAATCCTACAGACAAATATTATTAAAGAAGATTAATGAAAAAAAAACTATTCAATAAATTCCTAGCAAAAAGAATACAGCTACACATTTAAAAAATTATACATCAAAATCAGATGAGCTTCATCCCAGGAATACAAGCCTGGTTAAATATAAGCAAAATCATAAATGTAATTCACCACATAAATAGGAGCAAAACCAAAGATTATATGATCCTCTCAGTATATGCAGAAAAAGCATTTGACAAAATTCTGCAACCTTTTCTGATAAAAACACTTAAAACACAGGTAAAGATGGGACATTTCTTAAACTGATAGAAGCAATCTACAATAATTCACACCCAACCTCATCTTGAATGGAGTAGAATTGAAAGCATTTCCACATATAACTGGAATCTGACAAAGAAGTCCACTATCACCACTACAATTCAACATAGTAATAGAAGTCCTAGCTAATGCAATCATATAAGAGAAGGATATCAAGGGTATTAAAATGAGACAGAGGAGGTCACACTTTCACTTTTTACAGATGATATAATATTATACTAAAAAACTCCAGAGTCTCCACCTCAAGACTGCTAGAAGTGACCAAACAATACAGTAATGTCTTAGAGTCTAAAATTGATGTCTATAAATCAGTAGCTTTCATATACACCAAAAATATCAAGCTGTGAACCAAATCAAAGTCACGATACCCTTCTTAGTAGCTTGAAAGAAAATAAAATACCTTGAAAAACTTAGCATAGGTTATAAGGGATTTCTACAGAGAGAAGTATGAATCGCAGCTGAGAAAATAAATAGCAGAAGATGAGGACAAATAGAAGAATATTTTATGCTCATGTCTGGAAGAATCAATATCATTAAAATGTCTATACAACTTAAATCCATCTACTGCAGTTCCCATTAAAACACCATTATCATACTTTGAAGAATTGAAAATATAGTTCTTCGGCTCGGCACCTATAGCTCAACCAGCTAAGGCGCCAGCCATGTACACCTAAGGTGGCAGGTTCGAATCCCCAGCCCAGACCCGCCAAACAACAATGACTGCTGCAACCAAAAAAATAGCCGGGCGTTGTGGCGGGCTCCTGTGGTCCCAGCTACTTGGGAGGCTGAGGCACGAGACTCGCTTGAGCCCAGGAGTTGGGGGTTGCTGTGAGCTGTAATGCCACGGCACTCTACCCAGGGGGACAGCTTGAGGCTCTGTCTCAAAAAAAAAAAAAAAGAAAATATAGCTCTTCAATTTCTATGGAACCAAAAAAAAAAAAAAAAAAAACAGAACAAAACCCCATAAATAGCCAATGCAAGTCTAAGAATGAAAACAAATCTGGAGGAATCACAATATCAGACTTTGGGTTGTATTACGAGTCTAGTTATCAAAACAGCATTATATTGGCATAAAAATAAAGACATAGATCTGTAGAATGAAATTAAGAACCTAGAGATAAAACCAGCTTCATGTCACCATTTGATCTTCAACAAACCAAACAAAAACTTGCATTAGGGAAAAGAATTCCTATTTAATAAATAGTGCTGGGAAACCTGGATAGCCACATGTAAAAGTATAACAGACTTAAATGGGAACCATACTTCTTGCTACTTAAAAAAAATTAACTCATGCTAGATAAAAGATTTAAATGTAATGTATGAATCAATGAAAACCCTGGAGGAAAGTGCAGGAAAATCTCTTAATGATGTTGGCCTTGGGAAATAATTCATGAAAAAAATCCCATTGGCAACTGCTACTGCAACAAAAATGAATAACTGGGACCTGTTAAAGTTAAAAAAAATCTTATTCACAGGTAAGAACACAGTCAACAAAACAAATATATGACCTTCATAATGGGAGAAGATATTCACATTTTATCATTCAGACAAAGTGGTGATAACCAGAATAAACAACGAACTCAAGAGCAAATCAACAAAAAAAGGGAGCAAACAACGCCATCAATCAATGGACAAGTGATAGGTAAAGAATCTTTTCCTAAGAAGACAAAGTTCTACAATATATAATAAAATTCTCATGTGTTTTTATCAGAGAAATACAAATCAAAACCTCCCTGAGATATCACCTGACCCCAGTAAGAAAAGCCTACAGCACAAGGTCCCAAATCTGTAGCTGCTGGCCTGTATGCAGAGTGAGGGGTACTGATACACTGATACACTGCTGGTAGAATTTTAAAGTAGGGCAGCCATTTTGGAAAGAAGTATGAAGCATTCTCAAAGAACTAAAAGTAGCCCTCCATTTGACTTTCAATCCTATTATTAGGTATATATCCAGAAGAAAAAAATAATTTTACCATAAGGACATTTGCACTTGAATATTTATAGCAGCTCAATTCACAATGACAAAAATGTAGAAACAAAACAAATGCCCATCTACCCACAAATTGATTAAAAAAGTGTGGTATATGCATGCCATGATGTACTATTCAGCCTTAAAAATGATGGAAACTTTGTATCTTTTGTATTTACCTAAATGGACCTAGAGAATATTCTCCTAAGTAAGGTACCTGAAGAATGGAAAATCAAGCATCTCATGTACTCAGTAATAATATGAAAATAGTAGAACAACCACTACAGGCCCACATAGCAGAAAAATATAATTAAATTCAAGAAGGAGCATGGGTTGAGAGGAGAGAGCTAAAGAAATTCCCACCTATTCGGTACAATGTAGGGGTATATGGTACACTTGATGAGTGAAGGACTCAGCTACAACACAGACTTTGGACTTGACTTTACAAATTCAAATAATGTAACCAATTATGTACCCTCATATTAACCCATAATAAAAATTTTAAAATGATAGTCTTTCCTTATGTCATAATATATAGTTTCTTCATTATTGGATTTACAGGAACCTTTTTAAAATTATTTTCAAAAAGAGCAAGTTAATTTTTAATTATTATTAAAATCCTTTATTCCAGAGCAATTAGTTCTTCATTAGTTAATAAAAATGCACACACACATAATTTTCAAGATTTTATTTTATGTCTATTTTAATGATGATATGAATTTCAACATCAATTGCTTCAGTAGAAGGGCAGTCTACAATGTTCTACTTATATTCCAATCAAGATTCCTCATATGATGGTTACCCGTTAGTATCCTCTATTAGTTAATTTCATGAAAATTCTCTCTGTCTTCCTCTCTTTCTTTCATTCTTTCTTTTTTTATTTTTATAGGGATGGGGTCTCACTCTTTTTAAGACTGGTCTTGACTACATGAGCTCAAGTGATACTCCTGCCTCTGCCTCCCAGACTGCTAGGTTATGGGTGTGAGCTATCATACCTGGCCTAATTTTATAAAACTTCTCAAGAAAACTAAAATGTTGAATTAAAAGTTTGTTTTTTATACAATGTTGATTTTTGCTAGGGTATATATTGACAGCATCATTAATCTGCTTCTCACAGGGCATACAATCAATTTTCTATTGAGATACATGTTTCATTTATGTGAAATCAGACCCTTATTTGTACTTTACGGGAAATTTAAAGTCATACTTATGCCTAACAGTGCTCTCACAAAGTGGACTGACTCAGTTTATCTTTGAGTTATTTAGGGGACTATAATCTACTATAATTTCAAATACAATTTAAAACTATCAGTTCACAAAGCTCTCAGAGAGTTTAATTTACCATAACAAACACTGTTTCCACTAACTGGTTTCATATATAGATGCCAAGGAAGAGATTTACAGAGGCAGAAAGTATGTACTTGCCAGGGTTTAATTCTGTAGCAGCTTGTATTTTAATTTGTTCTCAGTTTACAGTAATAATAAATAGGTCCATGACAACTATGCCCAAACAAAATAATTTTCACCTCAGTAGGTTCACTAGGTAGTAAACAACTTATAAGCAATACATAAAATCTTGAGTTTTCATTACCTAAATATCCAAATGTGGGTTCTTTCATGTTATAAAGGGTCCATTACACATTTTCAGTGTTGTAAACTACATCTGGAGACTAAGGAAGAGAAGAGAACAATTTGTATCTGGGTCAGACAACTCAAAACGAAATGAAGAAAAATGCATGAGCAGTGAAAATCTGCATTAATGTAATCAATGAGGAGAATAAAAAATGGAGCACATGCAGTGAATTATCCACATTTTACACTAGCTAGTTTCCTTGGCAATCAACATTCCTGTGAACTAGGCAACCTGCCCATTTTCCCATCAGAGGGACTGAGGAGGTGTGGATAAATTTCAATCATTTCCCCAAATTGGAAGTTGACAAATTGAGTTATACTTTATAGATGTTCATTCTCAATTTTTTTGAGAGGCTAGGGATAAGAGATATGGAGACTTATTAGTACAGAATTTCTAACATCAGTTCTGTAAGTGTAGATAGAAACTGGAAGTTTGAGCATAGCTAGAAACTGGAAGTTGTGAGACCTACAGCTCCCATTCCTAAAGTCTTTGATCCTCCTTTGCTAATTGGAAACTTTGAGGGCTTCGTAGAACATTAATAAGAAGACTAAAAAAAGAAAGTAATTTTTTAAATAGATGAAAGCTTGAGAAAGTTTCCAAATTCTATTTATCTTTCAAAAATAGTTCAGGAAGCCCCCTGAGTGAAGGGCTCAACTTCAACATGAACCCTAGCCTATAACTGAAAATAATGTAACCTAAAAATCCTTAAAGAAAGAATAAGAAAAACACTGGAAGATATCGGCCTGGGGACTTTATGAAGAAGACTGCCATGGCAATAGCAGCAACAGCAATAATAAATAAATGGGATTTAATTAAACTGAAAAGCTTCTGTATAGCCAAGGAGACAAGAGCCAAAGCAAATAGACAACCTACCCAATGGGAAAGGATATTTGCATACTTTGAATCAGACAAAAGCTTAATATCTAGGATCTATGCAGAACTTAAATTAATCCACAAGAAAGTAACCAACAATCCCATGCATCAATGGGGAAGAGATATGAACAAAAAATTCTCTAAAGAAGATGAATGGCTAGCAAACACATGAAAAAATCCTCATCATCCCTTATTATTAGAGAAATGCAAATAAAAACCACCCTGAGATATCATTTAACCCCAGTGAGAATGGCCTATATCACAAAAAATCTCAAAACTTTATATGCTGGTGCAGATGTGGCAAGAAAGGAATACTTTTAAACTACTGGTGGGACTGCAAACTAATACAACCGTTTTGGAAGAAAGTATGAAGACATCTCAAAGAACTCAACCTAGACCTCCCATTTGATCCTGCAATCCCATTACTGGTCATCTATCCAGAAAGACAAAAAAATGCTTTTATTATAAAGACACTTATACTAGACTGTTTATGGTAGCTCAATTTATAATCGCTAAAATGTGGAAACAGCCTACATGCCCCTCAACAGAGGAATGGATTGGCAGGCTGTGGTATATGTATACCATAGAATACTATTCATCCATTAAAATAAATGGAGATTTTGCAGTATTTGTACTAATCTGGATGGAGATAGAACACATTATTCTTAGTGAAGCATCATAGGAATGGAGAACTATGAATCCTATGTATTTAACTTTAATATGAGGACAATTAATGACATGGTGGGGCATGGGGGAAGGGAAGAGAAAACAGAGAAGGAGGGAGGAGGTGAGGGAAAGGAAAAGAAAAAAAAGAAAAGAAAAGGAAATAGTGACTAATTCTTACACTAATTGGATTTAATTTTGACTAAAGTAATTACTTAAACATTAATTTTTAATACAACTTGTTAATACGTTGTTTTGGATATTGCATCCTCATTTATAAGTGAAATATGTTTTTAATTTCCCTTTATAATAATATATTTTTTTCCAATTTTAATATCAGGTGTATCCAGATGAACTAGAATGATTTTGAAAGAAAAAATAAAGTTAAAGGATTGTAGGAGAGATTCCCCAATCAAGTTGTTGCCATATTTATTTTTTAAATTATTTGACACAAATTATAGGTGTAAGTCCCGTGCCCATCTAATTTTTCTATTTTTCGTAGAAATGGGGTCTCACTCTTGCTCAGGCTACTTTTAAATTTCTGAGCTCAAAATATGCGCCCTCTTCAGCCTCCCAGTATGCTGGGATTGTCAGCGTGAGCCACTGTGCCCTGATGAGATTTTTAATTCTTTCTGCCCTTCAGGGTTTTTTTTCTGCAGTTTTTGGCCAGGGCTGGGTTTGAACCTGCCAGCTCCGGCATATGGGCTGGCGCCCTGCTCTTTTGAGCCACAGGCACCGCCCTGCCCTTTACTTTTTGAGTTTAGTACAGAGTGGGCATATCAAAAGTGAAATGCTATACACACATTTTATTTTATTGTATTTTATTTATTTATTTTGAGACAGAGCCTCAAGCTGTCCCCCTGGGTAGAGTGCTGTGGCATCACAGCTCACAGCAACCTCCAACTCCTGGGCTCAAGCAAGTCTCTTGCCTCAGCCTCCCAAGTAGCTGGGAGCACAGGCACCCCCCGCCACAATGCTTGTCTATTTTTTTGTTGCAGCTGTCATTGTTGTTGGCGGGCCCGGGCTGGATTCAAACCCACCACCTTAGGTGTATGTGGCTGGAGCCTTAGCCACTTGAGCCACAGGCGCCAAGCCGATACACACCTTTTAAAATACACACACATATACTTTATACTTAAATGGTGTAACCGCGTTTCATAAACATTTCAGATATGCATTTAAGATTTGGTAAAGAGAACATCACAAAGTTATTTCGAAGCGTTTTTTAAATCTCAGAGTAACATGCAGGAACACATTTTCAGGTTACGGATATTTCAAATGCATCATTGACTTTTCTGCATTACTTTTTTTCCCTCAAGCTTGTGCCATGAATCCTCGATGCCATCTTTTGCTGAGACCAGTTTGAAGCAGGAGATTGGAGCCTGCATTTGACAGGCTGAGACTGAGGTCCCCAGGTCTACAGAGGTCTGGTGGACAGTTAAAGAAACAACCCAAACTTCCGGGGAAGAGACCTGAGGACATGGGGCTGCACCACACAGGGAGATGGGGCAGAAGTTTAGAACCAAATTCCCCAAATACCGTATATCACCCAGAGTAGTATCCCCAGTTGTATTTGAATGTCACATTGTCAACAAATTCATTTTTGGTGCAGGTATGCCCCAGGCAATACTGAGGATATGTGTATCCATTTTTTCTTTTTTTCTTGAGACAGAGTCTCACTATGTCACCCTGGGTAGAGTGCAGTGGTATCACAGCTCACAGCAACCTCCAACTCTTGGGCTTAAGTGATTCTCTTGCCTCCCAAGTAGCTGGGACTACAGGTGCCCACCACAATGCCCAGCTAATTTTATTGTTGTTGTTGCAGTCATTTAACTGGCCCCAGCCAGGTTCCAACCTGCCACCCTAGGTGTATGTGGCTGGCACTGTAACCACTGGGCTACGAGCGCCGATCCAAAAGTTAACCATTGTTAAGGTAGAGTTCAGATGTAACCAGGAATCCTATATTTAATATGGAAGCCTAATTCCATGGCAGATTTGCTTTAACAGGTGGGAAGAGAGGAGTGTAAGGACATGTGGACATAGAGGCCCAGAGACCTTAGAAAATGTGGCCTGGCCTCAGCAGAGACCCTCCAGCTTGTGCCCATGAATCCTGCTATTTGCAAAGATTATGGCACTTATATGAGTGATGGGAAGTGGCTGTAAATGCCGATGAAACTTCATTTTTTTCTTTTTTGAGACAGAGTCTCACTATGTCACCCTTTGTAGAGTGCCGTGGCGTCACACCTCACAGCAACCTCAAACTCTTGGTCTCACGCGATTCTCTTGCCTCAGCCTCCCAAGTAGCTGGGACCACAGGCACCTGCCACAACACCCAGCTATTTTGTTGTTGTTGTTGCATTGTTGTTTAGCTAGCCAGGGCCAGGTTTGAAGCCACCAGTCTCAGTGTATGTGGCCGGTGCTGTAACATTGTACTGTAGGCACTGAACCCAGATGAAGCTTTATTAAAAGAAGGACTGTGGGGGGCGCCATAGTTCAGTGAGTAGGGCACCCAGGCTGGCAGGTTTGTGCCTGGCCTTGGCCTGCTAAACAACAATGACAACAGCAACCAAAAAATAGCCGGGCATCGTGGCAGGCACCTGTAGTCCCAGCTACTCGGGAGGCTGAGGCCAGAGAACCATGTAAGCCCAAGAGTTTGAGGTTGCTGTGAGCTGTGATGCCATGGCACTCTACCAAGGGCGACATAGTGAGACTCTTTTTTTTTTTTGAGACAGAAGGGGACTGTGGCAATAATCCACTGTGTGTTCTTTTAGGGACAGCGTCACCATCCAACCTGAACCGTGACTTTGCCTGGCTCGGGGGTTCAGGGGGGCTTCCCATCAATGAAACAACTTTTGCGAAGCTGCTTCAGCATCGGGGATACCGCACAGGACTCATAGGTATGATGGGGGGGGGATTTCGCATGTGGAGAGGTGGCTGTAAATGTTTCCTTTCTGCTAAATGTTTCCAGGGAAGTTGTCTGTGTACACTAAGGTGACCAGATTTTAACATTGGTAAAGCGGGACACCATTGGAGGGGAGGGTTTCTTAATTAAAAATTTGGTCTATATGGAGCAACAAAAAATTTTCATAGAACACAAAAATAGCATTGTAAATTTTTTTTAATTTCAACATAAGTGCAATTTACAAATATAATACATTTAAAAAATTATATATAGTATTACTTTATTCTTTGGCATATTTCTCGTCAAATTCTAACGACTGACCAGCAATGCAAACTTTGATAAGCAGTTCTGGATAGTCAGTTCTCAGGAATTATTTGTTGTTGTTAAAGTTTAACAATAATAAAATTAACAAAAATAATATAAAACTCATATCCTGGCGAAATAGCCACACGGCAGCTGAAAACCGTATATTCCCTTCCCGTTCTCCCATGTTCCCTAGCTTGTCGTGCATTCTTTCCAAAAATTGGGACTTTTGTAAAACACTGCGGGACATGGGCCAAATTGTTAAAAATCGGGACGTCTGGTCACCTTAGTGTACACAGCAGTGGACTTGTCTTTGAGATAAGACACATGAGGAAGGATCTTGTCACACTATTTTTAAGGATGTTCAGCGTTAAGGGCACAGTTTTTAGAAAGCAAATGGACTTATCCAGGGTTTCTGTGAGAATGGAATATTGTGCAGGGGATGTACTACTTCTGCGATACTGTTAATTGCAAATCCTTAATGTCATACTCTTAAAATGGAGGATGTAAGGCCATAATAATTGCTAGGTTGAAACAATTACCACCCTAAGTTACATGATCTCTTGTCCCATCTGGAGGGGCTTGTGTTTGCACAGCAATGGACAGCCAGGTAAGTCTGTTCTATACAATTCGGGTCCCAGTAGATATTTGCCTATGAAAAGAGGATGCAAGGAAATCATTTTGGGGATGTGATGGTTCCCAGTGGGAACTGGATTGGAGGGCACAGTTCTGAGATGTCTGCAGTTAAAGAAGAAATAAGTAAGAACGTTGCAACCAGGGAGTGTTTCCACCCTGGGATTGAGACCAGCAACCTTGGACTAGCAACCGTGTCAGAGGACAGACAGTGCTGGATTCCAATCCGACTCCCCCTTATTCAGTGATGAAATCTCATGGTCCTGAATGGATCTAGATATAGATAGATTTGGTTGCAGCTAGATATCAGATAGATTTATCTACAGGGAGGGCGCATAACTGAGAAAAAGACCTGACCAAGTCAGAGAGAATGTGCTCAGTTAATGGAATCACTCGCCTGGGGGGCAATTTTTTTTTTCCACAATGCAATTCTTTGTCCAGTTCCCTTAGCCCTAATTTGAGGGCTGTTAGAGGAAAAATTTCATCTAGAAAAGCTACTTTTCCTGGCTCGGGACCTGTGGCTCAAGCAGCTAAGGCACCAGTCACCTGAGCTGGTGGGTTCAAATCCAGCCCAGGTCTGCCAAACAACAATGACAGCTGCAACCAAAAAATAGGCGGGCGTTCTGGCAGGTGCCTGTAGTCCCACCTAATTGGGAGGCGGAGGCAGGAGAATCACTTCATCCCAGGAGGAGCTGGAGGTTGCTGTGAGCCATGATGCCATAGCACTCTACCCAGGGCGATAGCTTGAGGCTCTGTCTCAAAAAAAAAAAAGAAAGCTACTTTTCCAAGGGATGGAATAAGAGACTCAGACCAGACACCACTGCTAGGCGAGGATACCAGAGTGCAGAGTGAACTGTGGTGGGTGGTGTTGTGGCCAACAGACACACCAGGTGTTCGTTCAGGCTTCCAAGCTACCTCCAGATACCTGGAAAATTTCTAATCATTGGTCAGATGCTTTGGTACCAAGCAAACCATTTCATTTGAATCCAACTGTATGCTATTCCTATAGGAAGCAAAGAGGTTCTTGTTGAATGGGGCAAAGAGGCTCACACCTGTAACCCCAGCACTTTGGGAGGCTGAGGCAGGTGGATTGTTTCAGCTTAGGAGTTTAAGACCAGCCTGAGCAAGAATGAGACCTCATCTCTAAAAGGGTGTTGTGGCAGGTGCCTGTAGTCCCAGCTACTTGGGAGGCCGGGTTTGAACCTGGCCCAGGCCTGCCAAACAACAACAACTACATCAAAACAATAGCTGGGCACTGTGATGGGCGCTTGCAGTCCCAGCTACTTGGAAGGCTCCAGAGAATTGCTTGAGCCCAAGAGTTTGAGGGTGCTGTGAGCTGTGACACCATGGTGACCAAGTGAGACTCTGTCTCAAAATAAAATAAAAATGGTATTCATCTGAAAGATGAAGATTGCAGGAAAAAAGTAATTGTTAGAAAGCCTAGCAACCTTCTTAGGGCCCGTTGGGAAGGAATTGGGGATAGCACAATGGCAAGAAAACAAAAGTTGCTACGTGACTCTCCCAAAGGGAAACCCACATTCTAGAAATGGATGGATGGGTATTTGATGGTGCCACGGTATGATTTTATCATTGCATTTTACTTCCAGGAAAATGGCATCTGGGCTTAAATTGTGCCTCTCGGGATGACCACTGCTACCACCCGCTCAACCACGGCTTCGACTATTTCTACGGGATGCCTTTCGGGCTTCTGAGCGACTGCCAGGCTGCCCAGACACCCGAGCTGCACCGCTCGCTCCGGGTCAAACTCTGGATCTCCACGGCGGTTCTGGGCTTGGTGCCTCTGCTGCTCATGGTGCCCAGATTTGCCCGCTGGTTCTCGGTGCCCTGGAAGGTCATCTTCCTCCTGGCTCTAATCGTGTTTCTGTTCTTCACGGCCTGGTACTCCAGTTACGGGTTTGTTCGGCGTTGGAATTGCATCCTTATGAGGAACCATGAAATCGTTCAGCAGCCGATCAAAGAGGAAAGGGTGTCTTCCCTCATGCTGAAGGAAGCCCTTGCTTTTATGGAAAGGTATCCAGTCCCCTGCCTTGCCTGAACCCTTTTATTCTGAGGCAGAGTCTCACATTGTTGCCCTGGGTAGAGTGGCATGGCATCACAGCTCACAGCAACCTCAAACTGTTGTGCTTAAATGATTTTCTTGCCTCAGCCTCCTGAGTAGCTGGGACTACATACAGGTGCACGCCACAATGCCTGGCTATTTTTTTTTCTTGCAGTTTTCATTGTTGTTTGGCTGGCCCTGGCCAGATTCAAACCCACCAGCCTTGGTATATGTGGCTTGTGCCATAACCAGGTTGCTATGGGCGCTGAGCCCCATGTCTTCCATAACCATTTTATTTTCATGTCATAGCAAGTGCTTACATCTTGAAAACAGGGGCCTTTCAAAAAAATTGAGACATATTTAAATCTGTCCTTATGCAGAATGAAACTGTCAACTTTCCTGCAACCTTTAAATGCTGGAAAGGCAAGGAGGCATATCTTCCTCCCCCCTTAAAAACCAAACCAAACGAAAACTGGAATACTTTTACTGGTGCAGCATGGATTGGTATCCAAATTGAGACTTTGGGGATGGATTTTCATTGAGACGCAGCTCAAGGAAGATGTCTGTGACTCTGTATTGAACTTTTGTGTGTTCTATTCAAGCAAGGCATCTGTGTAATACCAGCTTACTTCCATATGACAAATTAGAGTCATAGTCAAAGTTGTCACCATGATTCTTACTGACACGCTATCCTTCTCCCTTAGTGGAGTTAAGCAGGAGTGTATAGAAGATAATATATTAGGCTCGGCGCCTGTGGCTCAAGCAGCTAAGGCACCAGCCACGTAAACCCAAGGTGGCAGGTTTGAATCCAGCCCGGGCCCACCAAACAACAATGACGGCTGTAACCAAAAAGTAGCCGGGTGTTGTGGCGGGCGCCTGTGGTCCCAGCTACTTGGGAGGCTGAGGCAGGAGACTCGCTTGAGCCCAGGCGTTGAAGGTTGCTGTGAGCTGTGATGCCACAGCACTCTACCCAGGGGGACAGCTTGAGGCTCCTGTCTCAAAAAAAGAAGATAATATATCATAAGTCCACTAATAGTAGGTAGTGTAGGGACATTTACCAACACGCTTCTGTGCCCGCCACAGTGACTATTTTCTCTAACACACCAGACCGAAAGGAGGTACGGCCAAGTGACCTCCCCTCCCAGCTCATGTTTGCTTAGATTGTCTTTAAGAAAACACAGTCAATCTCTGCCTCCTTCTTCCTCTTTTAATGCTGCTTGTAACAGAGATTAGATCTGGAACAGCTATATGGGATGTTCAAGTACAGAGCTCAAAAAGCTAGATGTAAATGAGGAACTTTATTTCTTTCTTGGGGTGGACAGGCTATGGATACTGTGAGATTATTTACACCTCAGCTGCTTCTCTGCCAATCTGCACGAGGAGCCTCATGGCGCAAGGTGGATGCCAGAGCTCCAGCCATTGTCCTTATGTTCCAGGAAGCATCTCAGAGGAGGGGAAGAATGAAGAACCCTTTCTACACATGGCATGCTATATTTTACTTATGTGTTCCCATGCTGCTGTGGTTAGTAGCTACTCATACACACACAGATCTTAGATATAAGATTCTGGAAAGTATTTTCTGTGATTACATGTTCAGTTATATATTGGAGCTCTGAGAAACCCAGGGAGGATGGAGAAACAGGATCATTTAGACCTTAGGGCAGTGTATCTGGGTCTGTCCTTAGGTATGACTACTCCAACCCTGTACCCCCAAAACACTTAAAAAATACACACACACAAGCAGAGGGTGCCACAAAAAAAAGTATACTTATTTTTTTTTGAGACAGAGTCTCACTATGTCTCCCTGGGTAGAGTGCCGTGGCGTCACAGCTTACAGCAACCTCAAACTCTTGGGCTTAAGGGGTTCTCTTGCTTCAGCCTCCCAAGTAGCTGGGACAACAGGCGCCAGCTACAACGCCCAGCTATTTTTTGGTTGTACTTGTCATTGTTTATCAGGACCAGGCTGGATTCAAACCCGCCAGCTCCGGTGCATGTGGCTGGAGCCCTAGCCGCTGAACTAGCAGCACCAAGCCTCAACATAAATCTTGTTGTGAGCCTTAAGACTTAGAGAAGTAATGTTATGGTCTAAGATACGGGGAAAATTGTCCTCAGCTATTCTGAGATCTTTCAAGCAATGCAGAATCATAGGAAAATGTGACTCAGCTGACTTTCTATCCCTCAGGTACAAACGGGAGCCTTTCCTTCTCTGCTTTTCTCTGCTCCACGTCCACAGTCCGCTGATCACCAGAGAGAAGTTTGTCGGGCACAGTAAATACGGCTTGTACGGGGACAATGTAGAGGAAATGGATTGGATGGTGGGTGAGTACTCCAGTACACCGCTTTAGAATCTGATGCATGAGCAACAACCACAAAAAAAACTGTGTCAATTCCCTCAAAAAATGTCCAGCCCCTTCCATGTCACAGCAGACTCCCGGTAAGTATCTGTTTCACTGAATCTTAGTAAAAATTGCCTGGTGGACACTTCTAGTCCCACCTGCTTGGGAGGCTGAGGCAGGAGGATCACTTGAGCCCAGGAGTTTGAGGCTGCTGTGAGCTAAGCTGACATCACTGCACTCTACCCGGGGTGATAGAGTGAGACTCTATCCCTCCAAAAATAAAAATATAATAATAATTAAAAAAAAATATATATATAGTAGGTTTATTTGTGGGGTTGAACTGGAAATAATTTAAATGTGCATCAAGAGTTAACAGATTGAATAAATTGTGCATTCTGTGGACTACAGTGCAGTTATCAAAAAGTAGTTTTAATCCATGTGTGGAGTTAGAGTACTATGAGTACTATTATCCTGTCTTCCTGGCAGCAAAAAATAAAGCCTTTAAGTATGTGGCAAAAAAAAAAAAAGTTGCATTTTAACTGTGCAGCCATAGCAGAGAAATATATTCCCTAAGGAAACAGTCTAGGTTTTCTCGTCTCTCGAATAAAGACAGTCACTTTCTAGAAAAGCTCATGACTTACAGAAGTAAGGTTATGATCTAAAATACGTGTAAAATTGTCCTCAGCTATTCTGAGATCTTTCAAGTGATGCAGAATCCTACGAAAATATAACTCAGCTGACTCTCATTGGTAAGATATACTACCACAAAGAATATTGTTATTTTCATGGATATAAAAGTAAAAATGATATTCTTAAGACTTATTTTTACACTTAGAAATTTGGGGTGGGAACTTGCCAGAGCCGAAGGCATGTATTTCAGAGTCATGCTGGTTAATATGTACAATATGACAGAGTGGGGGCTGGGGAGAGAGGGAGAGGGGGCTTTGCATACACGCCAGAAAAATAAATTAGAATTGTGTGTCGGCCGCACTGTGTACATCAAAGGTTAATCCCTCATTTCAGCAAGGGCGTTTTACCTTTGAAACAGTGTATACATATGTTGTGTGTGTGTGTGTGTGTGTATATATATATGTATAGTTTTTTTTTTCTCTTCTAAGTGAAGAGATTTCTGAAAACTATGCTATGCAGAACCATTTAAATAATAATAACCCCTGTAATCCTAGTAATCCTAGCACTCTGGGAGGCTGAGACAGGTGGATTGCCTAAGCTCAGGAGTTTGAGACCAGCCTGAGCAAGAGTGAGACCTCTGTCTCTAAAAATACCTGGACATTGTGGCAGGTGCCTGTAGTTCCAGCTCCTTGGGAGGCTGAGACAACAGGATTGCTTGTGCCTAGGAGTTTGAGGGTTTTTTTTTATTTGTTTGTTATTTTGAGACAGAGTCTCAGTATGTTGCCCTGGGTAGAGTACTGTGGCATCACAGCTCACAGCAACCTCAAACTCTGGGACTCAAGCGATTCTCTTGCCTCAGCCTCCCAATTAGCTGGGACTACAGGCACCCACCACAACGCCCGGCTATTTTTTGGCTGTAGTTGTCATTGCTGTTTGGCAGGCCCAGGCCGGGTTCAAACTGGCCAGTTCCAGTATATGTGACTGTGCCCTTGCTGCTGAGCTACAGGTAATGACCCAGGAGTTTGAGGTGTTTGGGAGCTAAGATGCCATGGCAATCTACCCAGTGTGACAAAGTGAGAATATTTTAAAAAAAAAAAAAATTAAATCATAATAACCCAACTTTTTGCTGCTTCTATCCACTTACAGCCAGTATATTTGAAAGAATAGAGCTAATTTAAATCCATTCAAAGTTTACTAAAACAAGTTTTATTTTACAGATGTATTTATTTTTATTTTTTTGAGACAGAGTCTTACTCTGTAGATTTGGGTAGAGTGCCGTGGCATCACAGCTCACAGCAACCTCAAACTCTTGGGCTCAAGCAATCTTCCTGCCTCAGCCTCCCAAGTAGCTGGGACTACAGGCACCTGCCACAACGCCCAGCTACTTTTTCTATTTTTAGTAGAGACAGGTGTCACTCTTGCTCAGGCTGGTCTCAAACTCCTGAACTCCAGAGATCCTCCCACCCTGGCCTTCCAGAGTGGTGAGATTATAGGTATGAGCCATCACCCCTAGCCTGTTAATCTCAATTTCTAAAGATGAAACATTTCTAGAAAACAGCCAGTGTTGCTTCTAAAATGAAGTGACTGTTAAACAATAAACAGAAAGGTTTATACATTAACAGAAAAAAGAAGATTTGGTGGGGCCTGTTGCTCAGTGGTTAGGGCACCAGCCCCATATACTGAGGGTGGTGGGTTCAAACCCAGCCCTGGCCAAACTGTAACAAAAAATAGCTGGGTGTTGTGGCGAGCGCCTATGATCCCAGCTACTTGCAAGGCTGACGCAAGAAAATCTCCCAAGCCCAAGAGCTGGAGGGTGCTGTGAGCTGTAATACCATGGCCCTTTACCAAGGGTGATAAAGTGAGATTCTGTCTCTACAAAAAGAAAAAAGATTTTTTTGTGCATCTAGTTGCATTTTCTTCATATCTCTGGACAAGGCGGGCTCATAGCATGAGGTGACCTACAGTGAGAAGCGCCGTGACCTTGAGCCTGGGACAGGGTTATCTTCTGATAGGCAAATGCCCCGCAGGCATCAAGCATTAAATAGGTAATGTTTATAGAGTTTCGAGAGACCAGCTTTCGACTTTTTTTTTTCAACTGTCCAGTTAAGGGACTAGCAACACATTTTGAAAAGTGTTTGCTGACTCTAGCAAAGTATTAGCCATCATCAGAGAATTGCAAGTCCCCAGAATAAAGGGGGGAAGAGGAGGGGGAGGGCAGAGGTAGGGGGAGGACATATGGAGGGAGGGTAATTGGTGGGATCTCCCCTATGGTGTATATTACAAGGGTACATGTCAAATCTATTAAGAGTAGAGTATAGGGTCGGCGCCTGTAGCTCAGTGAGTAGGACGCCAGCCACATATAACAAGGCTGGCAGGTTTGAGCCCAGCCTGGGCCTGCTAAACAATAATAACAACTGCAACAGAAAGATAGCCGGGCATTGTGGTGAGCTCCTGTGGTCCCAGCTACTTGGGAGGCTAAGGCAAGAGAATCGCTTAAGCCCAAGAGTTGGAGGTTGCTGTGAGCTGTGATGCCACAGCGCTCTACTGAGGGCGACATAATGAGACTTCAGAGAGCAACTGAGCCTGCAAACCCCACCTATTAGTGATCATATGTGTATTTCAACCGCCAGACCTATTATTAACAATTATTATTAAAATGCTATAATAATATAGGATTTGTTTATATTATATGAATTATGCCGTGTTATAATAAATAGTGTGTATTCTCCATAATATAATACGTTCTATGTTCTATTTTGTATTTATGAGAATATAATATATAAAAATATGTTATGTGTTTCTTTTTTCTCTTATTTATTTATTTATTTTTTTGAGGCAGAGTCTCAGTGAATGGCCCTGGGGTTGAGTGCTATGGCGTTATAGCTCACAGCAACCTCAACCTCTTGGGCTGAACTGATCCTCTTTCCTCAGCCCTCTAAGTACCTGAGACTACAGGCACCGGACACAATGCCTGGTTATTATTATTATTTTTTTTAGAGACAGGCTCTCGCTCTTGCTCAGGCTGGTCTTAAACTCTTGAGCTCAAACAATCCTCCCACCTTGGCCTCCCAGAGTGCTGGCGTTACAGGTGTGAGCCACTGTGCCCGGCCTACAACACATATTTCTAACATTATACCCTAACATATATTTGTAATAAATATATATCACTTGCTAATATATCATATACTAAGTGTATATAGTATGTATAAATGTCACCACAGATTCTCACTATATCATCCCTCAAGCTGTCACCCTGGGTAGAGTACCGTGGTGTCACAGCTCACAGCAACCTCAAACTCTTGGGCTTAAATAATCCTCTTGCCTCAGCCTCCCAAGTAGCTGGGACTACAGGCACCTGCTGCAACCCTCGGCTATCCATTATTTCACTTTCAAAAAACACAGCTGACAGCACCCTTTCTACGTTCCCCTATGCAAGTTTCAACTTGCTCAGTTTATCGATATTTCTGGGCAGGCTTTATTTGCTTCCATCCCCGCAGAATTTCCATTTTTTTAAATTTTTGTGTCTCTGAGAACTTTTATCATGACCCATGTAGATGACAGTCTCCTGTAATGGTTGTTAACTGCACAGTGGTATGTAATATATGGTGAAGAACATGATGCTTTGTGTAAAGAGTGTATAATAACAGGGGAGCAGTAATGTCCTAGTGACTCACACGGACAGGTAAAGTCTCTCTCTCTGACCATCCCCAGGAAAGATCCTCGACGCCCTGGACCAGAACCACGCCACCAACCGCACCTTGGTGTACTTCACCTCCGACAACGGGGCCTGGCTGGAGTCGTGGGATGGTGTCGCCCAGGCGGGCGGCTGGAATGGAGTCTACAAAGGTAATTCCCGCAAAGAACTAACACCTGTCAGTTTAAAACCAGTTGTTCCCTTAGCTGATCTGAGTTCATTTGCCATATGCCACCTGGATGCTTTTATAAGAGTTATTTTTATGTTAGCTCTTACTAGACTTGGTGAAAAAAAAAAACAGGGCAGGTGGCACCCTGGGATAGGGCGCCGGCCACATACACTGAGGCTGGTGGGTTCAAGCCAGGCTCTGGCCAAACTGCAACAAGAACAACAAAAAGATAGGCAGGCTTTGTGGTGGGCGCCTGTAATCCCAGCTACTTGGGAGTCTGAGGCAGGAGAATGGCCTTGGCCCAAGTGTTGGAGGTTGCTGTGAGCTGTGATGCCATGCCATTCTACCGAGAGTGATAAGGTAAGACTCTATCTCTACAAAGACAAAAACAAAAACAAAAACACAAAAACCACAAAAACCAGGGCTGCAAATTTCCAAGTAGTTTCCAAGAACTTAAGAAGAAAACATCTGAAGCAATGATGATCTTGAGAGAGCAAATACATAGGGTCTGAACGATTGCTCACAACAGAGTTTTCCAGCCTTGGTATATTTTATGTTTGGGCCTAGAGGCTTCTCTGAGTGGAGTGTCATGTGCCCCCCATGTCCTTGTCCCCCTCCCCATGCCAACAGAACCCCCAAAGCAGTACCAACCAACAGAGTCTCCAGACATTGCCCATGTCCCCTGGGAATGCACAAACATTGCCAGACGAGAACATCTCCTGTAAAGTTATACTCACTTAAATGCCTGGATTCAGGTTCATAGTTTAATGAAATGCATGTCATTATCCATTGATTGGGAAGAGTAAATTCCTAGTGATTCTCAACCTTCATAATTGCCACATTGTTAAAATGGGACAAAGGAGCTTTAACCCACAGGTTAAGAACCGCTATTAGACTAAGACTCTTCTTGTGATGAGCTGATTTTTCTGACTCCCTGTGACGTAATCCTTGCCCATGACTCAACGACTTTATGGAAACTTCTCTTGGGCCCTTCTGTGCCAACAGAAAGCATATTTACTAAGGAGAATGTGCTCCAGCTCCATCCATGTAAACATGAAGGAGGTAAAGTCTCCATCTTTCTTTAGGGCTGCATAGTATTCCATGGTGTACATATACCACAATTTATTGATCCATTTGTGGATCGATGGGCACTTGGGCTTCTTCCATGCTTTAGCAGTTATGAATTGGGCTAAAAAAAAAACAATATTAAAAAAATAATTTTGGTGTTTACTGTTCCTGTCCTTCCTCACTTTCTGAATCAAAAAAAATCTTAAAAGGGTTTCAAAGATTTCATTGTTATACCAACCAGGATCTTTGCAGTTTTTATATATTTTATTAAAAATATAATATATGTGTATTGTACCTGTGTTGCTATAGACACACCCAGGTTTATATATATATACCTGGTATGTATATATTCATATCTATTATATGTAATAAGATATACAAATTCCTATGTATGTTCACTATATATTTATAATATATAATAATGTATAATAATAGATGTAATCCTATTGTACTACTACAGCACGTAGGGATATACATTATTTATTATCCTATAAGTATATGTAGGATTATGTAAGTGAACATATATATTTATACATATAGAATTACACACTGAGGGCAGCGCCTGTGGCTCAAAGGAGTAGGGCACTGACCCCACACTAGAGGTGGTAGGTTCAAACCCAACCCTGGCCAAAAAAAAAAAAAAGAAACTGCAGAATTATACACGGGATTATATATTGTGAATTTGCAGAGGGTGGGCTTTACCTCCTTAGTCTTGTCATACAAACTCATGGTAGATGTAACTTTGTTAATTAGCAAAGACTGAGCTATTCATAAGCCCAGAGGAAGCAGAGAACAGATTTGAGTCCCTGTACTCATACCATCCGAGGAGGTGTGATTATTAAAACTGTGATGATTCTAATGAATATGACTATTGTATCACATTGTAATAATTTTCATTATTATTGCTTGGGTGCCTTTGTGTGTCTGTGTGAAGGCCACTTTTTTTTTTCTGAGACAGAGTTTCACTATGTTGTCCTTTGTAGAGTGCCATGGCGTCACAGCTCACAGCAACCTCCAACTCTTGGGCTTAAGTGATTCTCTTGTCTCAGCTTCCCAAGCAACTGGGACTACAGGTGCCTGCCACGATGCCCTGCTATTTTTTGGTTGCAGTTGTCATTGTTGTTCAGCAGGCCTGGGCCGGGTTCAAACCTGCCAGCCTGGGTATATGTGGCCGGCGGTCTAGCCGCTGAGCTACGGGCACTGCTCTACTAAACTTTGCTTTCAACCCCTGCAAAAGGGATTGTCAAATTGCCATGGGTGGGTCCCACGTTTCAGGATAGATTCCTAGCTTCACGAGGTACCTCCCTGAGGCTGTGGCTATGTTTGACGGATGAATTTAGACCTCAGATTTTCTTTGTCCTTATGGCTGGCAAAGATACAGGTTATCAAGTAAGACAAAGAAAATTTCAGGGGGGCTTTCTGGAGTTTCATTGCTTGTCAAGACTAAAAACAAATACAATATACATTTGGTTCAGGGAATTTGCAAGTTTCCTTTAGAATAAAGAGCAGTGCTGAGGACCTGGGCTGGCTGGGACATGGCTTAGACCAGCAAATGTTTCCATAGCTAACTTCATATATATATGAAAAAAATATATACATACATTTTTTTTTTTTAGCAAGAGAGACACTGTCTTGTGTTTTCTTTGCAACTCACTCTGCCTGTCAGACAAATGCACACAGAAAAGGCACCCAACCGACATTTCATGGCAGAAAAGATGCTTCCACGCAGGATAGGGTCACAGTTTTTCTTAAAAGGTTTGTGTGATCGTGACTGTGTCATCTGGCACAGGGACATGCTTTTATTCTGCAACCAATGCTTCAATTTTAGGTATGGAGATGCAACACAGGTGGATTTTTTGTTTGTTTTTGTTTTTTTGAGACAGAGTCCCACCCTATGCCCTGAGCAGAGTGCAAAGGTGTCACGGCTCACTGCAACCTCAGACGTGGGCTGTGGGCATCCTGCTGCCTCAGCTTCCAGAAGCTGCAGGGGTTACAGGTGCCCCGCTGGGTTTTTCCATTTTTTCATGAGTCAGGGGTCTCACTCTCACTCAGGCAAGTCTGGAACCCCTGTGCTCAAGCAATTCTCCCTCCTCAGCCTCCTACAGAGCTGGGATTACTGACTTGAGCCACGACCGTGCTCAGCAACGCCACAGGGGACCTTTGTCTGATTCTCAGCAATTTTTTTTCATCTGGACCATTTTCCACTGTTCACTTTCTCTCCTTCCCAGCTTTCTGTGGGAAATCACGATAACCCACATAAAATCTGTCTTTCTTTTCACTCTGGGCTTGGACCTCAAACAAGTCTTTTCAAGCCAAATCTAAACAAGGGCTGAATACATTCCCACTTGCCCAGTGTCCCAGGATGGAAACTCTGTCACATTTATTGGTACTTAATAGATGTCATCTTGTAGCAGGACTCACTTTCAATGTATCACACCTCTACTGAAAGGTTTGTAACTAGTGTTTTAACTTGTAGGAGTCAGAAATGATGTCTCACTCAGCACCCTGGCACACAGGTAGCCAGCACAGGAAAAGATTACATGCTTAGAGAGGCCACACCATATTCCGTGGTGTACATATGTAATCGTCACATACAATGCGATTGATATGTTACCATATTTTTCTGTGCATAGCGTGCTCCTGTGTATAATTTGCACATGTATTTTTTTTTTTTTTTTTTTGCCTAAACATTCAGGAAAAACAAAAAACATTTTTACTGTTGGGTAATCATTGACGGTACAATGAACCAGGTTATACAGCTTGGGTTTGCTGGGTGAAGTTCCTTTATTAAGTGTCCTGGCTCAGCGCCTATAGCTCAACCAGCTAAGGCGCCAGCCACGTACACCTAAGGTGGCGGGTTCGAATCCCCAGCCCGGACCCGCCAAACAACAATGATGGCTGCAACCAAAAAATAGCCGGGCGTTGTGGCGGGCGCCT
>CAUYTI010129563.1:0-36318 GCA_963575145.1 Galago senegalensis
GCTAAGGCGCCAGCCACGTACACCTAAGGTGGCGGGTTCAAATCCCCAGCCTGGACCCGCCAAACAACAATGACGGCTGCAACCAAAAAATAGCCGGGCGTTGTGGCGGGCGCCTGTGGTCCCAGCTACTTGGGAGGCAGAAGCAAGAGACTCGCTTGAGCCCAGGAGTTGGAGATTGCTGTGAGCTGTAATGCCATGGCACTCTACCCAGGGGGACAGCTTGAGGCTCTGTATCAAAAAAAGAAAAAAAGAAAAATGCTAATTTGCTGGAGTGAATATGTATCAATGTGTATCTGTGTCTCAGTGGCAGGCAGTTCTGTCTAGAAAGCAGATGGGTGGATAAACAGGTCATCCCCTGTGGCTTTGCTTTACCTCTTATTTTGCATACACTTCTCTGAGCATTAGCACAGCAACTCTTGGTCCTTTTTTATGGCCAGAGCATGAGAGTTCTCTCATGATATATTAGCAACGCTTGCTGGGCTTGAGGCATTTCAAATTTTTTTTCACAGAAATCTTTTTCTCCATCAGGGGAAAAGAATCCCTCCATTACCTTGAGTGAAAAAATGGACCAAGTTTTGAGAAATCAAACGGGTTTGGGGGGGAAAGATCATATCCAAGCCAGAAATAGAGGCCAAAGTTCTATTTGGTAGAGTTACAAATATGTTTAATTTTCTGTCTTATACCTTAAACATTTTACGAATTGCCTACATTGAGGAAATGTTACTTTATAAGTCAGAAAATAAAACTTTTTATTAGAGGCTTAGCGCCTGTGGCTCAAGTGGCTAAGGCGCCAGCCACATACACCTGAGCTGGCAAGTTCGAATACAGCCCAGCCTGCCAAACAACGACGGCTGCAACCAAAAGATAGCTGGACGCTGTGGTGGGCACCTGTAGTCCCAGCTACTTGGGAATAGAGGCAGGAGACTCGCTTGAGCCCAGGAATTGGAGGTTGCTGTGAGCTGTGATGCCACAGCACTCCACCCAGGGCAACAGCTTGAGGCTCTGTCTCAAAAAAAAAAAACTTTATTAGAAAGCCAAAGGGCATAGCTGGGCATTCTGGTGGGCACCTGTAGTCCCAGCTACTTGGGAGGCTGAGGCAAGAGAATCTCTTAAGCCCAGGAATTTGAGATTACTGTGAGCTGTGATGCCACGGCACTCTATTGAGGGTAACATAGTGAAACTCTGTCTCAAAAAAAGAAAAGAAAAGGAAAGCCAAAGGGCATGAAATGTTGAGTATTATTATTAATAATAATCTATAATACCAGTAAAATAATTGAATAAGCAAGGCAGACTTATAACCCTGTATATTCCTATTGTCCCCTTCCTCTCAGATTTCTGGAGGGTTGTTTTGGAAGGTTTTCCTGCATTGACTTACCAATGCAGTAATCGTAGTGATTCTTTAGAACAGGGGGCTGTGTGGTGCTAATTAAAAGGACACTTTCCTGCCTCTGCTCCTTTAAGATTCCAATTCAGTAGGCCTGCAGTGGGTTCTGGGCATCTGTAGTTTAAAGAGGCATCCTGGGTGATTCTGAGGACAGCCTGGTTGAGAACTGCTTCTAATGCATCCGTTCAGCCTGCCAGCCAGTGAATCTGCAAACGCCAGGCATCATCTCTGTACCACGCCCCTGCCGTGAGAGAGCAGGCAGGATAGGACCTACCTGGCTTTATTCCATTATCAGAGTCTATTTGTCATCCCTTTTGAAACAGGCTTCATTTCTCCCGTAAACCTTCATAATGGCCACTTCCAAGCTTAGTAGATCTCTGAGCAGGAAAAGATCCAAGAAATCAAGTTCAGCCAGGTCCTTCTTATACATACAGGGTGATGAGCCACCCAGAAAAGCAGAGAGAAGTGGGTCTCCTTTCTCCCAAACCAGTGCTCTTTGACACCACAGATAGCCTGATTCTGCTTCTTGCTTATGTTCATTATTCTGATTCCCTTGACTGAGTCCCTCTCAGTCCCAGGAAACCCAGATAGGGTCGTGGTTAATCATGGGTGTGGAGTAAAACAGGTCTGAGTTTGAATCCTGACTCCCCTACTACCTAGCCATATGGGCTTGGGGAAGTGATTTCACATCTCTGAGCCTCCACATTCTCATCTGTAAAATGGAGTTGGTAACAATGTTATTATCTGCCTCCCAGGGCCATTGTAAAGTAAAATGTGAGGGCCAGGTGCAATAGCTCAGCCTATAACCCTAGCAGTCTGGGAGGCTGAGGTGGGAGGATCTCTTGAACTCAGGAATTCAAGACCAGCCTGAGCAAGAGCAAGAGTCCCTACTAAAAAATAGAAAATCTAGCTGGGCATTATGATGGGTGCCTGTACTCCCAGCTACCCGGGAGGCTGAGGCAAGGGGATTGCTCAAGCCCAAGAGTTTGAGGTTGCGGTGAGCTATGATGATACCATAGCACTCTACCCAGGGCAACTGAGTGAGACTCTGTCTCAAAATTAAATAAATAAATAAAATAATTTTAAAAATAAAATAAAATGTGATACATTGGTTGTTACTTTGGCGATTGTTACCCATCCCCTGGCTCTCTTAATCACCAGCTAGTATGGATGTCCCGAGAGAGGGGAGGGCTTCCCTTGTAATCTGTGTCTTGTAGGGTCAACTCCTGCCGCCAGCTACGAGGAGGAGGAGCTCCCCCCAGACCCTGGTGAAGAGACGCTCACCATAGAAGCCCGATTCCAGCCTCTGCTCCCAGAGACCATGACCAAGAGCAAAGATGGGTTCCTAGGGGTGAGTTCAGGGGGGCGGTGGTCTCATGGGTGGGAGCACAGACAGCAGGATCATCTGCAAGCACTTGCCTCCTGAAGGCAGGTCTGTGCTCTGTTCCTCTGTCCTTCCTCCATCAGTTTCCCTCTGTGTGCCTGCTGAGCCAGGCCCCATGCCAGGCCCTAGGGTCCAGGTGGGCATGAGGCCATCCCTGCTGTCCAGGCACACAGTTGGGGTGGGGGGAGCAGGAGAGAGATGCATTAGCCTCCACCCCAGATGGGGCATCTAGGGTGGTTTCCTGGAGGGAGAGACATCTGACAGACTACAGGGTGAGGAGGCCTCAGCCAGTGACCAACCGCAGGGGTAGGAGGCTTTTGACCGGAGGAAACTGCAAGTGAGACCCTGTTAACACAGCTGCACATCCATCTTCCCCTTAGCTCCTGGCCCCTGACACAATGCCTGACCCCTGAAAGATGCTCTCTTGAACTTGTGATGAACTAGACCTGAGATCTGGTCCCTAGCAGGGGCTATAGGGTGGGGGAGGGATCTTGAGAAGGTGGAGGTGGGAGATGAACAAATGCTATTATTGCCAGCCCCTCCCTCACCCAAGGCCCTGCAGCCCATCACTGTAGGCACCTGAGACCCTGCCTGCCTCTGTGCACCCTCCTGCCCTCCCCTCTCAGCTGTCTCTCTTCCCACCATATCAGACAGCCATCCTTTCTTCCAAATCACTTGGCCTTCTTTCACCTCTGAGCCTCCTCATATGCTGTTTTCTCTGCCAGTTTCTCTTTGCATAGCCCACCCCGACTCAGCTGAGACTTGTCTTCAGTGTGAACACAGTCCTGAAGGCAGGAAGTGCCCAGCCACATTGCTGGTTTGGCTGGACCCAGGTCATGTGGGACATGCAGGGGCATCCCAGTTAGTGGGGCTGGCAGAGCAGCTGCCAGATCACCACGGGCCTTGCTGCCTGACTTTGGCCTTTATTCTACAGCGGTAAAGTACCATAGCACTTTATTTATTTATTTATTTTTAAATTTTATTTTATGACAGAATCTCACCCTGGATAGAGTGCTGTAGCATCATAGCTCACAGCAACCTCAAACTCTTGGGCTCAAGTGATCCTCTTGGCTCAGCCTTCCAAGTAGCTGGGACTATAGGTACCCACCACGACACCTGGCTAGCTTTTCTATTTTTAGTAGAGATGGGGTTTCATTCTTGCTCAGGCTGATCTCAAACTCCTGAGTTCAAACAATCTGTCCACCTTGGCCTCCCAGAGTGTTAAGATTACACCGGGTCTGTCCAACCATAGCAGATATTTAGAAAAGAATTTCCTCATCAGATCCGGCTTTCCAGGCTGGCGGGGGAGGGGGGTGGGAGATGGGAAGAGTAGCATAGGGAGAAATGAGAGGCAAGAAGAGCAGTTCCGGCTTGGCTCCTGTGGCTCAAGTGGCTAAGGTGCCAGCCACATACAGCTAAGGTGGCGGGTTCGAATCCAGCCCTGACCCGCCAAACAACAATGAAGGCTGCAACAAAAAAAAAATAGCCGGGCATTGTGGCAGGCGCCTGTGGTCCCAGCTACTTGGGAGGCTGAGGCAGGAGACTCGCTTGAGCCCAGGAGTTGGCGGTTGCTGTGAGCTGTGATGCCACGGCACTCTACCCAGGGAGGCAGCTTGAGGCTCTGTCTTGAAAAGAAAAAAAAAAAGAAGAGCAGTTCTCAGAGAGGGAGTTCTTACCACGGGAGCAGTGCTGATAGAGGGCAAGGGTAGCCTGGAGAATTTGAGGAAAAGAAGGCCAGGGCGTGGCTGCTGGTGGAAAGTAGGGTGCAGGATTGGGGATCTCAGGCTTCTGGCTGGTGTCCAAGTACATGGTGGGGTACTGCCCAGACGGAGGCTATGTGAGGTCTGATGGAGAGGTCCAATGGAAAGAAAATGGCATCAGTTTGGAAATGTAAAGTCAGGATGCCCGGTCTTTCTGGAGCTGTCCTTTCCCCTCCCCTATGGTCCAGTCCTTGACCATAGAGACTTTACCAACATGATTATCTGTGCCCTGCCCAGACTTTGCTCCAGACCCAGACTCTGAGCATTAGCCCCAGGAGCAGACTAAGAGAGGAAGATTAGGAGGCAGAGAGCAAGGCTGGTGGAGTGGTGAGGAAGCTGGGGCCCCACCAGGTTGGTCTGCCAGGGAAGCAAAGGTGGTGGCAGGACCATGTGAATCCCAGAGCCACCCTCCTCCCCCCCACCAAGTCCTGGGTGGCCTTCTCTGCCCCCCTTCAGCTCCCTACCCTGGAGCACTCTGCTCTGGCTAGGGCTGTGCCTGGGTGGATGCTGAGGCTCTTCATCTCAGACTAAGCCTGCAAAGCTGAGATGAGCCTCTCTCTGGCAGGGTATTTCCAAGCTTGTGTCTGTCACCACAAAAGGAGCCTCCCCAGGGTCCCTCTGCTTCCTCAGCCTGTGGGCTGGCTCGGCTTGAAGGCGGCATCTGCCCATACGTGCAACGAGCAACCCCAGAGTCATGGTTCTAGGTGCCCCAGAACTTCATCTTCCCCACCCTAGGTCTCTCGTCTCGCCCTGTCCGGCCTCCGCAACTGGACAACTGCAGCCTTGCCAAGTGCAGTGTTTGCCGCCCGCCACTTCCAGCCCTTCCTTCCCCCTCCAGGCCAGGAGCTGGGCGAACCATGGTGGATCATCCCCAGTGAGCTGAGTGTCTTTACCGGCTATTTGTCCAACAACCGTTTCTACCCACCACCACCCAAAGGCAAAGAGGTAAGGGCAGGTGTGATGGAACCCAGGGCCTCTGCCCCAGCCTAGAGGGGCCCCTCACTGTCTGTGCCTAGACCCAAGTGTCAGGCCTGCACCACTGGCTGTCCTGCCTCCCCCTGGACATGCCCTTCCCTCACCCGGGCTTAGCAGGGTCCAGCAGGCCAGCCCGGGTCTGCACTTCTGTCCCCTAGGTCATCATCCACCGGCTCCTGAGCATGTTCCACCCTCGGCCCTTCGTGAAGACCCGCTTTGCCCCTCAGGGGGCTGTGGCCTGCCTGACAGCCATCAGCAACTTCTACTACACTGTAATGTTCCGGTGAGGGTCCCTGCAGCCAGGCCTGGAACTTTTAGGACAGCCTGGGGTGGGGGTGGAGGGTTGTTAGGGAGGGGCAGCATTGGGAGAGAGGGCCTAGCTTCAGGGCCCCAACTCTACCACTCCCTGGCCTATAGTCTCAAGCAAGCAGCTTTGGCTCTCTGAGCCTCAGTTTCCTCATCTGTGTATCAGGGTGGTGATAACTTCAGTGAAAAAAGTTGTGCCTTGCAAGCAGCTAGTGGCTGTGATTGTGTCATCCCCACAGAAGGGGGCAAGGAGACAGATCATGCATGCTGGCTAGAAGCTATGGGAACTCAGGGGAGGGTTGAAGCAAAGCTTCCAGTGAAAGCAGCTGGGTTTGAAGGAAGAGTAGTGTTTGGAAGGCCCGGCATCTGCTCCCGGCCACACACTACCCTCACCTGCCCAGCCTTCCTGCTGCACAAGAGTCTGGCCAAGGGTTCCCAGGCCCTGGGGAAGAGGATAGGTGGCTCCAGCCCAGCAGATGCTCTTCCCCACAGAATCCATGCTGAATTCCAGCTCAGCGAGCCACCCGACTTCCCCTTTTGGTTCTCCCCTGGCCAGTTCACTGGCCACATCATCCTCTCCAAAGATGCCACCCATGTTCGTGACTTCCGGCTCTTCGTGCCCAACCACAGGTGAGAGCTTTGGCCTGGCCCAGTTTTAGCACCCTGCTGCAGTGTGCCCTGTCCCAGCTCCAGGGGCTCAGAATCAGAGCCTCGAGAGCTAGCTGGGCATTTACCCAGAAGGAGGCAATGTGAGGTGAGCTGGAAGATCACCCCACCATCCACCCTGGGGCCCAGGGCAGCAGCCAGCAGTCTCTTGCTGAAGCTGCTGCCTTCCCACCACATACTGTTGCCAGACCCCAAACAGACACAACCACATCCTACTCATGCCACCGGCACACCAGCAGGGGAGCAGGGACCCTGTTGGTTGGAGTCCAGGAAGGCTTCCGAAAGGAAATGACATCTGAGGGAATGTCCTGGGGGGTGAGAAGGTTTACGCAGGCAGAGGGAACAGCACAAGCAAAGGCCTACACTGCCAAGGACCCTTGCAAGGGCTTCTGGGATGCTCTGTGCCAGCCACTGGCCTGCCTACCTCACCTGCTCAGAGTTAGCCACCTGTCAGTGGAGCAGGGGATCTAGGAGGTTCTGGCTTCACATTTTTCCAGGTGCTTCCCTGATAGCAAGCGGCTGCCTAGCAGGCCTGAATGACTTCAGTACCCGGACAAGACCTAGGCTGGGAGCCGGAAGTCCCATTGTTAAGTCTGAGCCGTGGCACCAATGGGCTGCATGTCTGTGGGCAAAGCCCTGGCCCTCTCTGAGCCTCAGTTTCTTCATCTGCCAGCAGGGAGACTAACTTTTGGCCTTTTTCACCCACAGCAGCAGGGGATGGTTGAGATGGCCTGGGAAGACAAAAGCACGTCTGTCCCCAACCCAGGGTTGTTGGGTGGGAAATGGGGAGAGTGTCGTAGACTGGATGAGACAGGAGAGAGGCCATGACCAGCCCCAGGACTGCTAGCTGCTCTGGGCCTGTGAGGTAGAGGCAGTGGCGGTGGCTGATTGTCAGTCCTGGGGCTCCCCCGTGTGGCGAATTTTCAGATTGCATGGATCAGGCCAGACTTCCTGCGGTCCTGGAGGCTGGAGAGGGAGCTGTAGTGCAGGGCCAGGCTTTCACTCCTGCCCCACTGTGTCCTGAGGCCAGGCATCGACCATCTCTCTACCTCCAAGGGTCAGGAGCAGTCTATGACAGTGGCTGTAACAGCCTTATGTGAACTAGAAGGGGCTGGGCTGGTGGAGGGTGATGTGGTTCCAGTGCTGCAGGAAGAGGCAGCTGGGATGGAGAAAGAGTCCATCCAGGCTCTGAGAAGGTGGACTTACCTTGCAAAGCCTCACTGTTCTCATCTGTAAAATGGGGACAGTTGTGTGTGTTACGGAAGATAAAGTAACATGGTTAATGGGCTTTGATGATGATGGTGCTCTGCCCTGACTATCCCTAGGTCTCTGAATGTGGACATGGAGTGGCTGTACGGGGCCAGTGAAAGCAGCAACATGGAGGTGGACATCGGATACATACCCCAGGTAAGCACACAGGTGGTTCCTACCCAGGCAGGCCCAACTGCAGGACCCTACCCCTCCCTGGCCTCTACCTTCCCACCTCCACCCACTATGATTGTCCATGAGGGTCTCTCGGGACCCCTTAAGGATTCGAGCTCATCTGAGACATCCTTCACCACTGACCTCTGGTCCAGATGGAGCTGGAGGCCATAGGCCCCTCAGTGCCCTCCGTGATCCTGGACAAAGATGGCAATGTGATCGACAGCCACCTGCCCTCAGGGGAGCCCCTCCAGTTTGTGTTTGAGGAAATTGAGTGGCAGCAGGAGCTGAGCTGGGAGGAGGCCGCCCGATGCCTGGAGGTGGCCATGTACCCCTTCAAGAAGGTGAGGCTGGGTGGCAGTGAAGGCCAGAGCCAGCCCCATGGGCTGAAGCTGGGGCTGTGGAGCAGCAGGTGGGCACAGGCCTGCAGCATATGTGGGGCTCGCTGCCGAGGTTGCTGCACCAGAGGGCCAGCCTGTACCATTGGAATCCCACCTCTGCCATCCAGAGCTTGGAGGAGGTGTCCCCTGGCTCAGCATTGCCTCCATGCACGCGCGCGCGTGCGCGCACACACACACACACACACACACACACACACGTCCAAACTCACATACACACTCACCGCCTGAGCAGGACCCAGCCACACACAGTCGCTTCACTCTGTCTTGACTTGGCCCCAGGTCACCTACCTGCCGTTTACCGAGGCCTTCGACCGAGCCAAGGCTGAGAATAAGCTGGTACACTCGATCCTGCTGTGGGGGGCCCTGGACGACCAGTCCTGCTGAGGTGAGGGGCCCAGCCAGCGCTGAGGGGAAGAGTTTTGGGAAACTCCATACTCTGTGGGGTATAAGAGGCTCTGAGACCAACAGGACTGTTTTGCTGGAGTCATGAGAAATGTGGGGCACTCAGGGCAGGGGCAGGGAGTGAGGTCTTGGGGGTTTCTGTGCTGAGCCAGAGGAAGCTTCTGGATGTAAAAGAAAGGGCCTTGGAAGATGGGGTTCAAACTCAGCCCTTTTTAAACTGGTGACTTTGACCTAAGTAACTTCCCCTTCCTGAGCCTCAGTTTTCTCAGCAGTAAAAGAGAATGACAAACTTACCTCCCAGAGTTGTGATAATGGCTGTGAAAGAGGCTTGTACTCAAAGTGTTATCCACAAGTAAGAAAATAGTGCCAACATTCTCAGTGTGGCTACTTAAAATCCTTTTAATGTAAAAGGAAAAAAAGAGTACCAGAGGCTGGGATTATATTACCTTATTCAGAAAATTCACCAAATACCTGCTAAATGCAAAGTTCTTTAGGTGTCTAGTAGTGGATATAAAGATGAGTAAAACAATGCCCCTGTCCTCACCTAGTCAATCAACAAACCTCCTGCACAATAGTAGGCTAGGTGTTGGTATCTCCTGCTAAAGAAGGGGGATGTCAGAAAGGTCCCTGCCCTCAGGGAGCACACAGTATAAGTCTAAAAAGCAGACATTGAATCAATACAAGCATGCTGAGTGTTACACAAGGCAAGGCATGGAGTGGCATCAGAGTGTCCGGCTGAGGACTCAGGGAAGTCTTCTTAGAGTGACATTTAAGCTGAGACTTTGAAGGATGAGTAGGTTTGTCAGGTGATAGGAGGAAAAGTGTTCTGGGTAGAGGAACAGTCTATGCAAAGGCCCTGGGGCACAGAGGGTTCAAAGGACTTAAGAAGCTGTCACTGTCAGCTTTCTACTTCTCTTTGGACCAGGCAGAGCCCCTACCCCTAACCTCTGCCCAGGATGCCAGTATATCATTGATATTAATTCCAACTAACATCTATTCTGCACCTACTCTGTGGCAGGCTCTTTGAATCTGTTACTTCACCTGAGTGCAGAGACCATTCTCTAGCCCAGGAGGTTCACCCACAGCAAGATTATTGTGAGGACTGAGGAGCCCCTAATGAGAACTTGGGAGCTCCTCACTCTTCTGGTCTTCTCTTCCTGAACAGGTTCAGGGCGGACTCTCCGGGAGACCGTCCTGGAAAGTTCGCCCATCCTCACCCTCCTCAATGAGAGTTTTATCAGCACCTGGTCCCTAGTGAAGGAGCTGGAGGACCTGCAGGTGAGGGGCTGGTGGGCAGGAACAACCCCGCAGGAGACCCAGGTCACTGCTCAGGACCAAGGCCTCAGGAGTGTGCCAACTCTCCCCACAGAACAACCAGGACAACCCATCCCACAGGAAGCTGGCTAGCCTGCACCTGGAGAAATACAGCTTCCCCGTGGAGATGATGATCTGCCTGCCCAATGGCACTGTGGTAGGCACCCCTCTGTCCAGGCACCAGGGGGGCCCAGGGAGCAGCCAGCCAGGCCTGGACATGCAGGCCATGTTGGGCTTCAGCTCTGCTCTGCCATATCCTGACTGTGTCTCCTGACCCAGCGGAGCCTCAGTTACTACCATCGTAAATAGGAATGGTGATATAGGTGTTGTACTCAGGGATTGTGCAGCCCTGAGCTTAGTCTAGTAGCAGGGTCAGCGCCCCATGCCCACCTCCACCTCTACCCTATGCAACACACAGCCTCCAGGGACAGAAATGTGGCCTGGAAGAGAAGGCTCACGTCAGATCATCACAGCCTGCCCTGGGATGGAAGGGGAAGGAGGAGACAGGCCTTGTGTCAGAGAGGACCAGGGGAGGGCCCTGGCTGAGCCAGGGTTCAAGGACCCATCTCTGCCCAAGGGCCCCCTACACGCCACTCCCCATGTCCTTTCACTAGGGCTTTGCAGCAGCTTTGGGAGCTGGATGGTCAGGAATGCCCCTTTCACAAGCAAGGAAAGTGGGACTCAAAAAAGGCTCAGACCTGGCAAAAGTTGCAAACAACTAAGAAGTGCAGTGGGCCAGGCATGGTGTAATCCTAACACTCTAGGAAGTAACACGGTAAACCTAACACTCCAGGAAGCTGAGGTGGAGGATCATTTGAGCCCAGCAGTTGGAGGTTGCAGTGAGCTATGATGATGCCACTGCACTGTAGCCTTGGGCAGAAGAGCAAGACTCTGTCTCAGAAAACCTGGGCCTGCCCATGAGCCTCAGATCTCCAGCCCTTCTGATTGAAATTACCGCTTGTCCTTAAGTCCCAACACCTGGTTAGTGTGGGATGCAAGACTGTGGAGGGTGGTCAGCTTCCTCAGGATCTTAGGGTGCTTAACACACCCAGCCTTTCTCCCAGGTCCATCACATCAATGCCAACTACTTCCTGGACATCACCTCAATGAAGCCTGAGGACATCGAGAACAACATCTTCAGCTTTTCGTCCACCTTTAAAGACCCATCCACAGCCACCTACATGCAATTCTTGAAGGAGGGACTCCAACGTGGCCTGCCCCTCCTCCAGACCTAGCGTGTCTGCTGGGCACTGTCATGGACAGGCCCTCACACCCCAGGGCCAGAGTGGTCCTCAGCCCATTTTAGACTACAGACACTACCCTCTCCCACCCCACTCGTAGGCTGTCTGGTGGGGTCGAGTCAACTAAAGGTGGCCATCCTAGCTTTTCCTCCAGTGTGGTGGGTAGACAAGGAGGTGCCTGAGACTCTAGTTGCCACCATCACTCCTTTCCTACCCACCTTGCTGCAGAAGCTGCTTGGGACCCCATGCCAAACTGGGGCCGGGGTGATCTCCCTGGACCTTGCCCAGCCAGTCACATAGTTCAGGCCCTTGTAGGGTGAAGAATAGGAGGGCAGAGTGGGCTGGGAAGACAGAATCACACTCTTTCCTTGCTTTCACCCCCAACCCCACAAAGAAACATCAAGAGTCCTCAGCCAATGAGGGGTATAGGCTTCCAGATTAGCATTCTTGTTTGTCTGGACTCTAGACCAGCAGTTCTCAACCTGTGGGTTGCAACTGAGCCGTGGTTCTCAACCTTCCTAATGCAGCGACCCTTTAATACAGTTCCTCATGTTGTGGTGACCCCCCCAACCATAAAATTGATAAATTGACACTTCATAACTGTAATTTTGCTACTATTATGAATCATAATGTAAATATCTGATATACAGGATGTATTTTCATTGTTACAAAAGGGTTGTGCCCCACAGGTTGAGAACCACTGGTCTAGAGCTTTCTTTCCTGGCCATACCCTCCTGTGCCTGACGTCCACAGCTGGGGTCAGCCTGAGCTGGAGACAGACTTCTGAGCCTCTGGACAGAACCCTTCTTCAGAAGTAGAAATCATGTTGTCCCTTGCTGCTCCAGACCATGTCACTCACCTAAAAACAAGACTCTAGAACTGATGTCAGGAGTTGCTGAGTGCTGCTGTCTGGGGAAGTTTACTGTAAAGGAGGTTTCTGCACTGAGAGGTGCGTGAGGCCCAGGGCCAGGGAACTCCACTGCCTGTCCCAGACCCTGGCTCCACAAGAGTACAGCCCAGCCAAAAAACAAAGCCTCCTGTAGAACTGGTGCTGTCCCCTGGGGGTGCCCCAAGCCTGCCCACCTATCATGGGTGTCTGTTGATTGTCCTGTGGGGGCTTTGGTCCACATCCTGAGTCGCTAACTATAGCCAGTCTCTTTTTTTATACATGCAGAAAAGACGTTTTACATGAACTTTCTTACAACTTCTAGGTATTTTTTATAACCCTCATGCTGAGGAGAAAGAAGGGGGCAATGGCTTCCCCCAGCAGCAGCCCCATGACAGCTGGATCCGAAATCCTAGATGGATCCAGCTTGATGTCTCTGCAGTTGCACAGATGGGAAGAAGTATTCCTCTCTTCCTTCTCCTCTTCCAACTTTTTAAAAACAGCCCTCAGAGGATCAATGTACCCGTATTGTACTTAGAGGACTCCATCCTGTCTTCCACTCAGCCCATGAGGCATCTCTGGATTTTTCTTTCTTTAAGGTCTTGAAGTGAGGCCTGCCCCCCATAAACCCAGTTCTCTCCCCAACTCCTCGGCCCACCAGGGGCTCACTCTTCAACCCACCAGAGGAAGAAGGAGGGTAGATATGTGTTGGACACTTGCTGGACTGCCCATTGGCTGAGTCCCCTGCCTGCCATTGGAGTGTCTACTAAGCCTCCTCTTTTTTTTTTTTTTTCTTTCAGCCAAAGCAAGTATTGTTCTCAATTTTGTATCCAGTGTAATAAGAGCAACCAGTTATCGAGAAGCCTTCTCTATCTGGAGCATGTTGCTAACACCACAAGTACTTTTTCATTTAGTCTTCACAACAAGCCTGTAAGGTGGATGCTATTAATTGTTCCCAGTTTGTAGATGAAGAAACTTGAGTCTCAGGAAAGTGAAGTGACTTGCCCAAGGTCACTCAGAGTGGCAGAGCTGAGATTCAAACCCACATGTGACTCTGAAGGCTGTGTCCTGATTTGGGGTCTGGTGTTTCCCTAAAGGTGGAGAGGAAAACCAGGATGTCCCATTCTCCTCTGATCTCCAAACCTAGTGGGGTGAGCCAGCGAGGCCAGCCAGGTTCTGTATCCTGCTGGGAGCCAGTGCTCCCACACCCCTGCAGGAGAGAAGGCACCTGAGCCCTGCTGTGCACCTCCATCCTCTTGTCAGGCATGGGATCCTATGCCTTGAGCCTCCCACCCCAGCCTGCCCTTCTGCTGCTGTTGCTTGGGGAAGAACTAGGGACAACTCCACATCAATGATGTAAGGCTCTGATTGCTTGGGCTTTCCGAATCTTCCTCTGATGCCTCTTCCTGGTCCCCATCATCCCTCAAGGCTCATGGTGGGACAGAGCCCCCAACTGCCCTCTTGTCACCCCTCTGCCACTTCTTTCCTCTGTCCTTAACATGTGCTATAATAAAACTAAAGAGACTAGAGTGGTTCTAAGTGCTTTTCCTTTGAGTGGGACATGGTTCAGATCTGTCCTTCCAGGGTCCGCCTCTCTCCCTTGTTGGGATTTGCTTGGCGAATGGACGACAGAGTTTGGTGGGGCATGTTTGAGCTGGAATGCTTTTGGGGACTATCTTACCTGTCACTAAAGCACTTGAGTGATTTGTCCAAAATAAAAAAATGTTTGTGAAAGATCAAATAGGAGGACTTGACAGTCTAGTACTCTGTGTTAAGAAAAAATCCTTAAGTTAAACCCATGTCTTAGAAGCAGAGCCTGAAACAGGCATGGGGTTGTTTCTGTTTGATTTGTTTGAGGAAGTGCACTTCAGAAAAAACCTGTAAAGGAGGATTGAAGCAGAAGAGGAAAAGGAAAAATGCTGAGTAGGGACAATCTCAGCCTAGCCTTGGTCTGATCCACAGGGGAAGGGTGCTGGGCACAAACCACACTGCAGAGTTGAACCAACTTTTTGTACCTTGAATCAACCAATCGTTGGCTTGGGAGGTGAAGTATATCCCCAGGTTAGGGAGCTCTATTCTCCTTCCTGCATGGAGGTCTGGGTGGGGCACCAACAGCATCCTTACCCACCTAAGACAGCTAGTATAGATGTGTATAGTTTGCCATTGCCTAGGAGGGTAAGGTAATGATTAAAGCACTTTTTTTTTTCTCTGAGACAGTCTCACTCTTGTTGCCCTGTGTAGAGTGCTATGGCATCATCGTAGCTCATGGCAACCTCAAGCTCTCGGATTTGAGCAATCCTCTTGCCTCAGCCTCCTGAGTAACTGGGGCTACAGGTACCTGCCACAATGCCTGACTACTTTTTCTATTTTTAGTAGAGACAGGTTCTCACTCTTGCTCAGGCTGGTCTTGAATTCTTGAGCTTGGGGAATTCACCTGCCTCGACCTTCCAGTGGTAGGATTACAGGTGTGAGCCACCACACCCTGCCTAAAGCACAATTTACCATCCTGGAAAGAGCTGGACCTGGAAGTCAACCTTTATCATTTGAAATGTGGGGAAAATCAGGGTGGATGACCTCTGAGGTCTTGACCAGGACTAAGAACATAATTGACAGGGCCTAGTGCAAAATGAAAATGCAGGATCTCTTGGTAAAAATTATTAATATTAATAATTTCAAGCAGGCAATAGCTGAGTATTAAACCAAATACAGGGTTCGTCTGAGCATAGCGCCCATTGGGACTGCATGGGCTATTCACTTGTGAGGCCAGCCTTGTCCCTGGCAGATAAGGATTACAGGCTTTTGGGCCCAAGGAACCACAGCCTGGGAGCAAGGCATAGCTTGAGCTTATGCTAAGTGTGGAGGAGGAAATGTAACCCAGGAACCGGATTCCATGGAGACCAGGACAGTGAGGGATTGAGCACAGAGTGGGTTAGTGAGCCTGGCAGGAATGTGGCTGTCTCCCACGCCGCCAGCTCTGGGGCCTTGCCCATCAGTCTACCCATCTAATCAACAAAGTCACTGAATATACTCTGTGTGTGTGTGTGTGTGTGTGTGTGTGAGAGAGAGAGAGAGAGGCTGAAAATAGAAGAACACTACAAAGGGCTGGAGGGCAAGAATGAGAGAAGAAAGAGGCCCATTTTGCCAGTTCTTGCTAGGGAGAGACTTTGTAGAGGGCCTGGGCTGGGAAGCGACTATGAAAGGGACAGGAGAGATGAGGCAAGATCAGGGCCAGATGTAAACATTGAATACGAGGGTGGGGAGGTTCTGAATTTTGCAGTAGGGATAGCGGTAGCAGACATCGCATATTTAAGGGGCTGAGCAGTGACACAATCAGACCTCAGCTTCCAGAAGATGTATGGGAGTAAATGTGGAGAGGGGGACACGATGAATCCGGTCAGGAAGCCCACCCAGACCAGTCAACTCTTCCCTGCGGCTCAGACCTCCGTGGGGGCGTGGCCTCTACGAGATCCGCGCGCGCCCCTGGCAGCGCCGCGGTTGCGGCGTGGTCGCCCCGCCCTCAAGCCGGCCCACCTCTGCAGGGCGCGCGGGGACGCGGCTCGGTGCGCAGCTGCAAAGGATCACTTCCGGGGGGCGGGTCAGCGGAAGTGAGGGCGGCCGGGGCTGGGCGGCCCTCCTGTGGTAGGAGGGGCGGTGAGGTGAGAGATCCTGGAGCCCGAGGCTGAGGTGAGAAACGTTCGAGGGCGGCCTGGGAAGCGGGAGCGCTGCCTCCCCGCCTGGCTTTGCACAGTGCCTCGCTGTTAGGCGCTGGGCGGAGTCCGCGGCCCCTGTTCCCGTGGGAGCCGCTGTTGTCCGCCTTTTGGCTGAGGGGAAACTCAGTCCGCGAGGGGTAGTTGCTGGTCCAAGTCACCCACCAAACTCTCTGAGCCGGACCAGGGACTTCTCGTTTCGGCCTCGCTCCTAGACCGGCCGGCCTGCTGTGCCGCTCCTTCCGAGACGGCCCCGGCGCGGAGGCTCCCGCGCCCTCAGATCCCTGGCCTGTGGGCCCCAGGGCCGCCGAGCAGGAGGCGAGGACGTGACCGACCTTGGCCGGATCGGTCGTCTGTTGCGGAGGAGGAGGGGGGGCGCGTCCGGAGCCAAGTGTCCTCAGCGGCCTCCCCCGCGTGCCGCTTGGGCCCTCGCGGGGAGACTGTCGGCGCAGGGCTCGCACCGTGGGTGCGCTCGGCAAAGTTTCTCCGAGCGCGGCGGCCCCCGGGACACGCGGTGCGGAGAGGAGGCCCTGCTGTCAAGGAGCTCGCAGTCTCCTAAGGGAGACGCGTGGAGACGGAGCATGACAACAGCCTCGTGGGGGGCAGTGGGGCGCGGGGGCGCTAAGAACCCACCAGTGCGGCCGGCGAACTGGGGGAAGAGCTTTCTCCTAGCACTGACACTTGGTGGGGGTTGTTTAAAAGGTAAATTGGTGTCCCCTCCTTTATGTCTTTAATTCGATGCGTTTAAGGGCTCACTATGGCCTAGGCGGACACGGTGCTGTGGATGGGGCGGGGCAGTCCCAGCCCTTCAGACAAAGGGCAGAGTACACAGTTACTTACTTAGGATCAAGAGAGGGCTCCGAAGGACAGGCAGGGTGCTGTGGGAGCACAGGAAAGGACCTGACCCTGTCACAGGGAGGGGAGGGGATGCTTGAGCTGAGCTCTGGAATGTTGGAGAATACACTAGGTGCGGGGAGTGCTGGTGTTTCTAGCAGAGGGTATAGTGTGGACAGGGGCTCAGAGATGGTGTGTTGGGGGCTGAAGGAAGGCCAGGGTGGCTGGAGGGCAGAGAGCAAGGCGGACAACAGAGGGTGTGGCTGCAGTGAGTTTGGCCTAGAAAGGGCAGAGAAAGATGAGTTTGGACTTGATGGTGAAGGGCCACGTAGGTCATGTTGAGGAATCTAGATTTTATCCTGGTGGCTCTAGCAAGCCAGTTTTATCATATGAGTGATATGATTAGCAATGTGTTTCAGAATGATCCCTCCAGCTATTGTGTGAGTGTTAGGACCAGCTGAGTCTTTTGGAAGTAAAGGTGGAGAGGAGGTGGCTGTAATGACCAAAGTGCAAAGCATGTAGTAGGGCAGTGGCAGGCACTGACATTTAGCACACAAAGGGACTTTGATAAAAGGCTTGAACTGAGGTGAGAAGATGAGTACATGCAAGAGCAGACTTTCCGCTGGCATGACCACTGAATGACCTTAGACAAGTCCCTTCCTCTCTCCAGCCTCCTTTCCCCACAGTGTATCATAAAGTCCACTTCCTCTCCCAGGGGTGGAGAAGACTTTCCAAGAGAGATCTTCAGAAAGAGCTGCTTTGTCAGTCCAGTTCCTCCCCTGTTTAGAGCCCGCCTGAAGCTCCATGGTGACTTCTCACCCAGACATTCCTAGCCTTCGTGACTTGACCCCCAGTCTTTTGCAGCCTTATCCTATTCTGTTCCTCTTTATATCCCTCCTGTGCCTGTGTTGGACCTGTGCTCTTGCTCCTGCTTTTCTTCCCTTCCTGCTCCCTCTAAGTTTACCACAGGGCCTTGGGGCCAGAGGGCTGAACTCATTTGGCCACCTGCCTAGTGTCTCTGGGCATATAACTCTAGATGTGTTGATAGCATTTGCTGGGATTATGTAGTCATGTTGTATCTCTCAGCTGGATTGTGAGTTCCTTGAAAGGATGACTATGTCTTACCCCTTCCATAGACCCTACTGTGCCCAGCAAAGGGCCTGACACAAGTGGATATTGTTGGTGTTTGAGGGACAAGGGAATAGCTCACTGATTGCATCTGCTCACCATGCAAGGACAGCTGTAAAGAGTATAGTCAGGAGTGAATGATTCACCTGTGTCACATTTTTTTTTTTTTTTTGAGACAGAGCCTCAAGCTGTCCCCCTGGGTAGAGTGCCATGGCATTACAGCTCACAGCAACCTCCAACTCCTGGGCTCAAGCTAGTCTCTGGCCTCCACCTCCCAAGTAGCTGGGACCACAGGCACCTGCCACAACGCCCGGCTATTTTTTGGTTGCAGCTGTCATTGTTGTTTGGCGGGTCCAGGCTGGGAATTCGAACCCGCCACCTTAGGTGTACGTGGCTGGCGCCTTAGCCGGTTGAGCCACAGGTGCCGAGCCCTGTGTCACATTTTTAACAGGTCATCGAGCACTTCAAAATCTCTGTTTCACCCACTGACCCTTAAGGTAACCTAGAGTGGCAGCTTTTCTTGTCCCCTTTTTGCAGACGGAGAAGCCAACATTCAGAAAGCCTGTTGGTGGCTGAGCCAGGATAAAACTTTTTGGCTGTTTTTCCTTGTAGCCCAGTTTACTGAGAATGGCATGAACCGGCCATTTGTTCTCTGATCGCTCCTTGCAAGAGCCCAGCAGTGCTAGGCTGGTGGCACATGCTGTGCTTTTACATCTCATCTTCAGAATGAATTCTGAGCTTGGATAGTACCTACCATTTGGCTTTCCCATGTGCTTTGTAGCTACCGAAGTGTACTGTTTACAGCTTTAGAAATTTTGCCTCAGTAAACCTTAGGGCCCGGAAAGGGTCCCTGGGCCCGCCAGGTTCACCCAGCAAGCCTGGAACAGAACCTTTAAGACTCTGGACTGGTTTTCTCCCCTGTGACACTTGAGAGAACCCTTGGTGTCAGTCATGGCTCTGTGAGGCCTGGTTTTGTGGAACTTGTGTGGTGACCATTGTGTCCCCACTGTGGGGGTTGTTTTATAGGAAGGAAAATCTGGTGTTCCTCTAGATGGCCTGATATGAAGGACTCACGCCTCACGCCTCCCGGAGCTGCAACTTGTCCTTCAAGTGCAGGAGCTGGTTGAAATGTCAGGAATGGAAGCCAATGTGGTAAGGGGCATTCCCTGGGCAGTGGTATGGTGGAGAAGGTTGGGTGTGCTGAAATATAATATATGATGTTGTGAGACTCTCCAGTTGATTCTTCCTTTCCTGAGGCCTGGGAATTGGAATGGGGCTGCCCTCCCACCGTCTACCCCCAGGAAGACCCAACCATGGTCTTGGGGTACTTCAGGAGTGTTTTATTTAGCCTTTCTGTACAGAGGGAGGGAAGAAAAGCCTGTATGATTCCTGTACCCACCCAGTTCCTCACCCTTTCACTAGGTCCTCCCAACATTGCCTTAGTAGCAGGAGGTATCTTCTTAGACTTGACTTCCCTGCCCTGAGAGTGTTCTGTCCCTAGGATTGGGGAATTAAGTCTCGGCTAGAGGAGAGGATAGTAGTTGGACTCTTTGTCTCTCGGGTTATGGCTGTTTGTCTGTCTTTGCTGTAGACCATCCCAATCTGGCAAAACAAGCCACATGGGGCTGCTCGAAGTGTAGTGAGAAGAATTGGAACCAACTTACCCCTGAAGCCATGTCCCCGGGCATCCTTTGAGGTGAGTATACTAGAAGGGCAAGGTAGAGGCTCAGAGTCTGACAGGGTCAGTTCTGCTTCTGTGCCTTGGACCCCTTAGCGTTGCCAAGACAAGTTGTTTCTGGTCACTATTTTATTTTGTCAAGAAATGTTCAAATGCTTATAATGGATCCTGGTCACTGTGTTTTCCTAATTGCATATAAACTTATGATCACAACAGTCATACTTCCAATTTGCTCATAAATTAATAGTCTTGCATCTTTGTTCCTCTGCTAAGTGACTGATTTCATCAGGCCATAGCAGTCCAGTTAATCAGAGCAGGCCAATGGCCCTTGCTGAACCAGATCTCCAGACTAGTTTTGTTCCTTTTTTATTTTTTAAGCGAAGTGATCCACTGCTAAGATCCAGAATAATTTTGTCTGTGCTCTGGTATTTGCTTCAACCAGGTTGCCATTTGGTACACTGACTATTGGAACTCTTGAATTAAACTTTGCTTTTCTTTACTAGCTCTAAGAGTTGGTCACTTAGCTACTACTTTTAGATTTCCTCTGAGACCCTAATTCCTTAGCTTTCTCTTTCTGGCCAATTTGGCTGCTACTTTACTGGGCTACTTCAGTCTTGCCTCTGTATCTAGGGATCCTTTAGCACCAAGGTGCAGCAGAGATTCCTGCCTGTTTCAGGTCTCAGACCGTTTTCTGTAATGGAAAGCTAAGTAGCAGCTGTTAGTCCCAGCTGCTTCCCTCTAGGAACTAATGGTGCAGCTTAGGGCGGTGCCTGTGACTCAGTGGGTAGGGCGCTGACCCCATGTATCAAGGGTGGCAGGTTTGAACCCGGCCCCAGCCAAACTGCAACAAAAAAATAGCCAGGTGTTGTGGCAGGCACCTGTGGTCCCAACTACTTGGGAGGCTGGGGCAGGAGAATGGTCTAAGCCTAGGAGTTGGAGGCTGCTATGAGCTGTGTGATGCCACAGCACTCTACCAAGGGCGATAGAGTGAGACTCTGCCTCTACAATAAATAAATAAATAAATAAATAAAGAGCAGCTCCGGGGGGCATGGTTAAGATCTATCTGTCTTTGGGGAGCTGGGACATGAAGAAGTACTTCTGCTTTCTGTCTACACAAAGAATGTGGACTCTGGTAGAAACAGAAATGAATGAGCTGAATTTGAGTATCAGATACTAAACTGCAAAGTCTGTGTAGAAATCCGATCTAGATTAGGTGTCAGGGTTTGGTAAGAGTCAGAAATGGGACTAGAAGTCTTTGGGGAGTAGAGTTGGGAAGAGCTGTTCCATGACCCAGATTCCCAGTTATTCAGAATTGCCTAAAAGGCCTGGGCAAGATAGGGTGCTAATGGCCTCAGTAGCCTCAAAAATAAAGGGAAAGTGGGAGGCCAAGGTGGGTGGATTGCCTTATCTCAGGAGTTCGAGACCAACCTGAGCAAGAGTGAGACCCCATCTCTAAAAATTACCCGGGTGTTGTGGCAGGCGCCTTTAGTCCCAGCTATGAGACTGAGTAAGAGAATCACTTGACCCAAGAGTTTGAGGTTGCTGTGAGCTATGATGCCAGGGTGCTCTATCAAGGGCAACAAACTCAGACTTTGTCTCAAAAAAATTTAAAATAAGATAAAGGGAAAGATGACTAGGGAGTGTGACTGAGTCCTTGGAGGTTGCCCCTACCCTAACTATACCTTTGGGCAGATTGTCAGAGACAGAGACAACAATCAAAGGCACAGGTTCCCATCGAGCCAGTATATGTGATTAGTAGTTGTGATACTAACATTTACTAAACACATACTGTGTGTCAGGCACTGTGCTAAGTACTTGATATGTGTTAACTCATCTAATTGCCAGGTGTAAAGGAGCATTCAGAGCTAATCCAGGAAAGTAAATGGAGGCTTCTCCTTTAGGCCCATCTTAGCAGTAGCTCCTGGGTCAGTGGAAGTCCTCCTCTGGGTGACCCTGGCTTATCTGTCACTTAACTACTAAATCCAAGAACTATTAACCCTTGATCCATCTACTATTTGTAGTAGAGACAGACAGATTTAACTCATGTGTGGGTCTACATTTATTATTAACTTATCAACTCTAGATTTCTGTTGTAAATTACCTTAAATATTATTTAAGGGAATCTTACTTATTTTAAAAATTTAACCTTATGGCTCGGCGTCTATAGCTCAACCGGCTAAGGCGCCAGCCACATACACCTAAGGTGGCGGGTTCGAATCCCCAGCCCGGACCCGCCAGGCAACAATGACGGCAGCAACCAAAAAATAGCCGGGCGTTGTGGTGGGCGCCTGTGGTCCCAGCTACTTGGGAGGCTGAGGCAGGAGACTTGCTTGAGCCCAGGAGTTGGAGGTTGCTGTGAGCTGTAATGCCACGGCACTCTACCCAGGGGAATGGCTTGAGGCTCTGTCTCAAAAAAAAAAAAAACTTATGAAGCCATCTACAACAAACCCACAGTCAACATCATATTGAATGGAGTAAACCTCAAAGTACTTTAGAACTGGAACCAGAAAAAGATGTCTGCTATTACCACTGTTATTCAATAAAATGCTCAAAGTTCTAGCCAATGCAACCAGGCAAGAGAAGGACATCAAAGATACTCAAATTGGGACAGAAAAGGTCAAACTGTCACTCTCTGTGGATGATCTGATCTTATACTTGGAAAACCCCAGGGTCTCAACCACGAGGCTCCTGGAAGTGACCAAGGAATACAGTAACATCTTGGGATACAAAATTAATGACTACAAATCAGTAGCCTTCATATTTGCCATTAATCGTCAAGCTGAGCATCAAATCCAAGACACAATACTCTTCAGAGTAGTTTCAAAGAAAATGAAATACCTGGGACTATACCTAACAAATGATGTGAAAGATCTCCATAAAGAGAACTATGAAAGCCTGAGAAAGAAATAGCAGAAGACATTAGCAAATGGAAGAACATGCCATGCTCATGGTTGGGAAGAATCAACATTGTTAAAATGTCCATACTACCCAAAGTGGTCTACAGATTCACTGCAATCCCCATCAAAGCACCAACGTCATACTTTGAAGAACTTGAAAAAAATAGTACTTCATTTTGTGTAGGACCAGGAAAAAAAAAAGGCTAATGAAATTTTAAGAAAAAACAAATCTGGAGGTTTCATGTTATCAGACTTCAGGTTATACTTACAAGTCTACAGTGATCAAAACAGCATGGCATTGGCACAAAAATAGAGATATAGATCTATGGAACAGAACAGAGAACTTACAGAGGAATCCAACCACATATCATCCTCTAGTCTTTCATAAACCTAACAAAAGCATGCATTAGGAGAAAAAATACCTATTTAATAAATGGTTCTGGGAGAAGTGGTTAGCCACATGTAGAAGTCTGAAACTGGACCCACACCTCTCACCACAAATATTGACCCTCACTGGATGAAGAATTAAATTTCAGACACAAACAAAAATAAAACTCTTAGAAGAAAGTGTTGCAAAAGCTCTTGACATTATTGGCCAGGCAGAAGAATTTATAAAGAATACCCCTTTGGCATCACAGCAACACCAAAATTAAATAAATCAGGTATCATCAAGCTAAAAAGCCTTTGCACAGCCAAGGGTACAATAACTAAATCAAACAGACAACCTTCAGAATGGGAGAAGACGTTTTCATGCTAGGAATCTGATAAAGGTCTGATAATTGAAATCTACTGAGAATTTAAATTAATCAACAAGAAAAGAGCAGACAATCCCATTCATAAGAGGGCAAGAGACTTGAACAGAAACTTCTTCTGTAAAGATGACAGGTAAATGGCCAAGAAACACATGACAAAATCCTCACTGTCCCTAATTATCAGAGAAATATAAAATGAAACCATCCTGAGATATTACCTAACCCTAGTGAGAATAGCCCACATCACAAAATCCCCAAACTACAAATGCTGGCATGGATGTGGAGAGAGAGGAACACTTTTGCACACCTGGGGAGATGGCAAACTAATACAGCCTCTACAGAAAGAAGTATGGTGAATTCTCAAAAAGTTAAAAGTAGACCTTCTATTTGATCCACAATCCCATTATTGTCTTCTATATAGAAGAAAGAAATCATTTTGCCCTAAGGACATTTTCACTACAATGTTTATCACAGCTCAATTTATAATCACCAAGACATGGACTCAATCCAATTGCCCATTGACCCATGAATGGATTAACAAAGTATGGTGTATGTGTACCATGGAATACTATACAGCCACAAAAGATGGAGACTTTACATCTTTGGTATTTATCTGAATGGAGTTGAAGCATATTCTTCTTAGCAAAGTATTTCAAGAATGGAAAAACAAGTATCCAATGCACCCAATATTAGTATGAAACCAATAGAAAAACAACTACACACCCAGATGAGAGAAAAATACAAGTATCTTAAAGTGGGAGAGAGTGGGGTAGAGGGAGGGGGGAGGGGAAAAAGGAGGGGGATTGGTAAGTGCTTACCTGATGCACACAATGTGAGGGTACACAACACACCTCCTGGATACTAATGGATGAGGGGCTCAGCCACAACTGGAACTTTACCTTAGAAATTCAAACAATGTAACCTAATAATTTGTGCCCTCATATTAATCTGAAATAAAACAAAATAAAAAAGGATAAGTACTCCCTTGGGTCCACTGCTTATGTTTGTCAGGATTTGATGAGGAAGGGATAAGATATTAATAACTCCCAATTCAATATATTAAAATCATCTATCTGGGTGAAAATAAAATTACAAACACATGGAAGCAAGCAAAGTAAGTATTTCTTCACACAAAACCTATTTTGTTGCCATCTGCTGAATATCTCCTACAGTAATGACAGAAACCCAGAAACCATGCCACTTTTAATATCCATTTGCAGAAGATTAGTTTTCCCAAAGCAGTCCAGCCAAAAAAAGTGCCACATGAACAAAATGGAATAATTAGTTTGAAGAGCTATCAACTGTGGTAATTCCATATTTCTTCTTTTGTTAAACCAGGAAGGGTTAAATGTGCCGGAGATTCCACTGTGTGTCACCCACCAAAATCAATAGAAACCACATTCCCACACTGATCATCCCCCTGAACTTTATTACTTCTAAAATTTTATCGGAAGAATCTGAGTGATCACCCATCCTTTTCATCAAAATGTTCTTCACTACATCTAGTAGATATTTAAAAATTGTTAAATATACATCTACATAAGTGTCATTTTGGCCATGTTGATGAATATAAACCTATATATTTTAGGTTTGTCTTTAGCTTTCTACCTCTAACTGTGTGCTTGAACTATAATAAGAGTAAAACTTATATTATTTTAGCTTTAGGAAGCCAGGTGCAAGAATAATTTATAACTCCAGTCATAATAAAAATAGCTGGCAGATCAGATTATATAAAACTTTGTATCCTGATAATTATGTTTAATGTTGATAATTTAATTGATCAATTTTAGGGTAATTTGAAGAGACACCTTCTTTGTAGCATTAGTTCATAAATAATGTGATAGCAGTTAAACAAACAAACAAACAAAAAAAAAAACCCAGTTCTAATAATTGAGTTTTTAAATGGGCCAAACTACTAAGAAGAAAAATTTAAAGAAAATGTTTTATCGGAAGTATCTGTCAGGATTTCTGGATAAATAATAAGGAACACATGAATTGGATGAGAGGAAGAGAATAAAATCAGTCCTAGAGCTTCTGAGATGTTGCTGATAAAACTGTCAGACTCTATGCAAAAGGAAATAGCAAACAAAATAAATTGCTGTGTGTAAGAGTATTTAGAAAAGCTGCATTGGCACCAACTGTTCGTTGGCATATTGTATTCCAACTTCTCTCCGGAAATTTCGTGTTTCAAATGTGACTGAAACAAAAGGAGTTAGGGAATCAAAAAAGATTTACCAATGTGTGTGAGACTGAATCAGAAACCAGGTTCACATGCAGGTGGAGTGGCGTTCACTCCTTCCAGATGACGTAAAGGCATTCGTGGACATGTATTTATACATACAAGAGTAACTATTGTTCTCATCATTGTACTCTCACATATGTTTCATATATATTCTCTGATTTAACTACAAAGGTTCTCATTTCTTCAAAGAGCTGTGACCCTTATCAAGGCCATGCTGAAAGAGACTGAAAATTAATTTAAAAATCTGATTTCTTGAGACGTGGTGCTCATACTGTTCATTCCTCATTTGTTCTCTTGAAATTCCTCTTCTAAGATGAACAGTATATAGCAATCAGCTATAGTTCGTGAATAGTCTATAGCAATCAGCAAAAGATGTTGCAGCTTATTAAATTTGCAGTGTCTGTTATGAGCCTCTGTGTTCACTGTCTGTCTTAAAGAGCTTTGCATTTCCTGTAAAGGATGATAAATACAGCAGTAGGTTCTCTTTTAAATGTTTACATTCTGGAGACCAATAAATAGCTTCTCTGTTTCCTACTGGAAATTATGAAAGTAATCATCCTGCAGATGTACAAATGGCTCCATTTATTCTTCTGGCTGCTGGGTTCGACTAGGTTTGCTGCAGGAAGTTAAAGAAATTACAGTGAAATCATGTTAAATGTTTTTTTTTTTTTCAGCATAGCTCCATACATGAGAAAATAACCTCAAAATTAAGCCTTTTGGAAAGCTTAGTGTATTTATCATCAAGAATTCATATGTATTTCACATAAAAAGAAAATGATGGTTATTATTTGTCAGGTAAAGTTCAATGAGAATTCCTTCCATGGCAAAAGCAGGAATTCTGGCAAGAATTCGAAGCCACTGACTGCCATTTAGCAGACAGCCATGGCTGGAGGATGCATGAGATTTTAAAGCAGTATTTCCCAAGGTGGGAATTGCAGCTATAAGGCTCCTCCTGGTGGATTCTAAACTGATTTATAACCCAGCTGAAAACAAAAAAATACCTTGGTTCGGATAGCCATGGGATGCAAAACAGAGCATTGATTAAAAGGGAAAGCTGCATCTGAAGCACAATAGTTTCTCAATAAATGCCAGCAGTGATCACGGCAGTTGTGGTTGTTAACTGTCATTATATAAACATCTGTGGCTAAGGGAGACTTGCTAGTAACCCGTCTAGGTTACCAGAATTATTAAAACATTTATTTAAAATTAAGGAGCCACTAGTGTTTCCTGAGGACTTCTTTCCACCTTCTTTTAGAAATCTTATTGCAGCCCATTGCTTAGCATTTTTGCTTAAATAGGCAGTTGAAATCCTCAGTCATATACTTTATCATTGTTGTCTTGGATTGATGGTGATTTTACAATAGCCATTCTTCATGAATTAATCCCTGTATTTTTGTTGCTGTTTTGTGAGACAGAGTCTTGTTCTATGGCCAAAGTGTAGATACCGTGATAGCTTCATAGTTCACTGCAGCCTCAAACTCCTGGGTTCAAGCAGTCCTCCTGCCTTAGCCTCCCAATCAGTTTGGACTACAGGCATGTGCCAACATGTTCAGCTATTTTTTTTTTTTTTTTTTTTTTTAGAAATGAGGTCCCTTTATGTTGCTCAGACTGATCTTGAACTCAAACTCCTGGGGCCAAGCCTCCCATGTTCTAGGATTATAGGTGTAAGCCACTGCACCAGGCCTCCTGTATTAGTCTGCATTCATCATTTGCTTTTAATTGCTGTGCTATGTCACCTGAATGGTTATTTAAAATCTCTCTATTCTTACTTCTAACTCACTTTTATACTCCAACTGGCAAGTAGAAACTTCTGAGATAGGTGAACCACGTAGTCCATTCTCTTACCTATGTTTGTTTTAGGATTATTATTCTTCCTAAAATCTTAGAATTTGGAAATAATTAAGTACCACTGTTCTAGAGACATAAGAAAGTCAATAGATTTGGGAAAACTTTCAACTTTTTCTGATAGATTAATAAGATGTTACCTTTCTAAGTAATCCTGGAATGGAGATCTATTATAATGTATTCAATTCCTAAATTTTTTTTCTTTTTTTTTTGAGACAGAGTCTCCCTTTTTGCCCTTGGGAGAGTGCTCTGGCATCACAGCTCACAGCAACCTCAAACTCTTGGGCTTCAGTGATTCTCTTGCCTCAGCCTCCCAAATAGCTGGGACTCCAAGCACCTGCCACAACACCCAGCTATATTTTGTTGTTGTTGTTGTTGTTGTCATTGTTGTTTTTCAGGGCTGGGTTAGAACCCAGCAGCCCTCAACCTAGCTGCTAAGCTACAGGTGCCAAGCCTCAATTCCTAAATTTTATTTCCTCTGCTTCTTCCTTCCCTCCCTCCCTCCTCCTTTCTTCCCTTCCTTCCTTCATTCCTTTCTTTTCTTTTCCCTCATTTCTCCTCTTTATTTCCCCTTTCCTAACATTTTGTTTACTGAGCATCTAAAAATAGACCAGACCTATGCTATGATCTAAAAGCAATATCATTATTGTTTATAGGAAGAACATAAAGCAAATCATTGATTTCTAAGAAGTCTAGTCTCCTTTTGGAGGCAAAGGAATGAAACAAAGATTAGACTTCTGAGAGGCATGACATTCTGCCTGAGTTGCAGAAAAGGGTGGAGTTTTTAGGGCCAACTCCTATCAGATGAATGAAATAGCTGTCAAATTAATGGTAAACTCTCAGTCTTTATCTACTGGACCTATTAGGAGAATATGACGCTCTCAGCCCTTTGCTTTTGAAACCCTTTGTTGGCTTCCTGGTCACTGCTCTTCCTTTATTTTCCTCTTCTGTAACTAGTTGCTCCTTTGTGGTCTCATTCTCAAGATATGTTTCCACCTAAATGTGTGTCTTTAGTCCAAAATCCTCTCCAACCTCCTGTCTAGTATATCCAAATGCCCATTCAGTGTCTTCCAGTAGGTGTTTAGGAAGCATTCTGAGCATAATTTTCTCCAGACTGAACAAATACTAGAAAGGTCCTGAAGAGTGAAAATGCTTATAACATTTAAGTAACAGCAACAAAGCTACTTTTGTTGAAACAGAGTAAGTCAGGAGAGTGATAGCAGAAAGGTCTGAGAGCAAGCCAGAGGCATGGTTTTCTCCATCCACTGCTTACACCTATTTGATGATGACCTAGTACCTTTGCTTCCAAGAAATGGTGAACTCTGTTGTTTACTTGCTTAGGGCAAGTATTTGGAGATATTTCTCTCTCATACATAGTAGCTTTAGCCCTAGATTTTCAATAACAATGTAGAACATTGATTTTTTTTAAAAATATAAGCAATACTCAATATAGGTTGACAACAATATTGACAAGATGGAACATCTTCATCCAAGCCACGTCATCTGTTGTCTGGACCATTGGTTACCATGCTTCTATCCTTGTTCCCCTATAGTCTATTTTCCTCACATTCCCAGATCCTTATATGATGAGATCATGCCAATATTCTGCCAAAAACTTTGTGGTGACTTCACTCAAAAGACCCAAATGTCTCACCAAGGACTGTGATGCCCACCTGTATTATCCAGTCCAGGCAATCAATACAGAGTGTTGGTATCATGAAAATACTGGTATAGTGGGAATCAAAAGGAATAGAGGTGAGAATATAAGGATATTGAAAAGGGATTGGTCATAGGCACTTGTGCCTGATAGCCACTCTAGCTGTTCATATAAACACGTTTAAGATTATTTGAAAGGGCAGGCACTCTGCTCCATTTTCCTCTTTTAATTTCTATTCACCAAGATTATTATTTTATACTCATGCGGAAGATGATGAATAGAAATATTTCCTAAACATGATTTTCATTCTAAGGAACTTAACTGAAGATTTACAATTGCCTTGCAATAGAATTAATAGAAGAGATTTATTGCAAACCCTCTTCTGCTGTATTATGTGAGGCTGGTTATGAAAGCTCTAAGGTCTTTGAGCAATTCACTCTAAGTACCTCTTATTTTCCTATGTCTCATTTATTTCTACTATATCTTGCTTATGTTAGGAATAATTTGGTTTTCTTCCTTGGAACCTGCAGATCCTTTCACGATGAAAGTACCTGTAGTTTCTTTTCTGTGTCACTTTTTGCCTCGGGCCCCCTCTCTTTGGTAGTTGCTGACATTCTTCCAAAATGCCCATAACAAAATTATGATGCTAATACACTTGATGGGTCTATTCATGTCAGAGAATTCCGTTGATTTGTTTTTCTTCATCTTTAGATTGACATCATCAATTCTCATTTGCAAGAACAGGATGTTACTTTGAAAAAGTGGCAGTGAAACCATAGTGTATATAATTTCATTTTTTGTCATTCAAAAAAAAATACCTGAACTCTCTTGGTTAAGTCTCAGCCGCTAAGAAGAACTAGATAATGGCTGTGTTATTATACAACAGTAAAAGATTAAAATGAGAAGCGATCACTTAGACTATTCATCTCATTTGTGAGGAGGACACTGAGGTATGAAGTCACTTGCCCAGGGACATGTTTACAGATGGAAAAGGTTGCTAGAGACATTATAACAGATGTGATGCCTTTTAGGGAATTACGTTGCTCATGGTGTTGTCAAGTAAGAATTAGAAAGTCAACTCGGTTGGAAATGTTATATAATACATACATACTTTATTAAAACATATATATAAGTTTAATGCTTGCATATTTCCATTAATATACACCATGATTAAGGAACGCAAAATAATGATACTTCTGCTATATCTACCTAGTAAAATGAAGAGGGAAGTGTTGATCAATATTTAGCAAATCAATCACCTCGAAACCCCAAGTCATTTTTCTTAACCTCCCAGTTTACGGCACCTGACAGACACTTTCTGTGTCATATGCGTGAAGTCTGCAGTGGGTGGGGCCCCACAGGTGAAATCCATTTTAATCATATTCACACTGACATTTGAGCACGTTATAGAAGGAAGTAGGTTTACTTTTGCAATTTGTGTCTACTTAAGCCTCTTTTACCGCTAATGGCACTGTTGAGTATTAGCCATTAAAAAATGTTTATTCAGACCTATCCATTTATGAAGCACTTCTCCATTCCCAGCAGTGTCTATGCTCAAGTCTTAATTGTTAATACATATGTCTCTGAGCTCCATTTGCAAATTCACTGAAACACTTTTGCATTTCAAAATGAGAAAAAACAAGGACGTGCAATAATGTAGATTTAGTTTATATGGATGTTTAGCTGCGCTTTGGTTTAAAAGTGAAAGGGCAGGCTGTGTGATCCACAGTTCCTCAGACAGTATAATGCCCTTATTCTTGGTGTGAACAAGTTCATGGATCTATAAGTTGAAAGGAAAAAAAGGGAAAGATAGAAAAGGAAAGAAGAAAAGCCCCAAGGTCATGTGCCATGGCTCATTGCCTGTAATCCTAGCACTCCGTGAGAACGAGCAGGGAAGATTGCCTGAAGCCAGGAGTTCAAGCCCAGCATGAGCAAGAGCAAAACCCTGTTTCTTCAAAAACTAGGAAAATTAGCCGTGTATGGTGATGCTCTCACACCTGTAGTTCCAGATACAAGGAGGCTGAGGCAGGAGCATCATTTGAAGTCACGGTGAGCTATGATGATGCCACTGCACTTTAGCTAAGGAAGACAAAGTAAGACTCTGTCTCACACCCCCAACCCTCAACTCCCCTCAAACACCACACAAAAAACAACAAACACAGCAGATATGTACTTTGTTTACTTCAAAAAACATTCAAGAAAACTTTTTGCATATTACATGTTTCTTAAGGGCACAACTTTTGTGTAAACTTTTATTTTATAAAACAATGAAAACATTTAAAAATTTTGAAAGATAGATGTACGTTTGAAAATGTTTTAAAAATTGTTGTCTAATGGTAACACAGAACAATCATGCAGGATAATTCTACAACTTTGTATCCACATCTATCAGTCTCTACAAGGGCTGCATAAAAGCACCTCAACCAACCAGAGTAATTAAAAACCATTTCCAGTCTCTGCCTCCCTCAGTCCCCACGCTTTCCTTTATATACCACTTTGGTCATAGACCAGTTTTAGCCCTTTCTGTCTTCTCCCACCTTTTCAGTAGGTTTTCCCCCTAATTTGCATTACAAAACAGAGGCCATATGCAAAGATAAAATTTTCTTAAAGGACGATAGTGGAAGCCTGGGTGAGAGGACAGGATCAAACTCTTGCTGTTATTAAATCCTATTCCTCTTCTATCATATGAGTTCACAAACGCTTAGCCTACCGTACAAAAGGACGAGTATTAATAACAGGGATCACTGGGACAAAGGTTTAGATCACAATGGCACTTACAGACTTACTAATTGTTTCCACTGCACCAAATATTTTATGCAAAAGCATCGAAATTTAGAGAAAAGATCCAATTGACCGAATGCAATAATAAAAAACTAAAATAGTGATAACACTTTGTGAGAGCACTGAATTTGTGGTGGGAGTAAGCATTGACTAGGTTATAACTTAAATAGATGAGGAAGTGTAATTCTTTTTTATTGGCCTGTAACACAATATGACTGGCAATTTGTATCAATGACCACTGCACAATAAAGGAAGCAGTGAAGGCTACGAGATGGGGTTCTCTAACATCACTATGGTGTCCACTTCTGTGAAAATGTGAACAGACTCAATGAAGAGGTGCTGAGTTTCCAAATTGATGAGAAACCATCTTAAATTAGGTGATGACATGAAGGAGAGGGGACACATATAATAGCTGTCTTTGACAACATATTGGATGTTTTAGCAGATAGAACTGGGTTTAAATTCATTTGTATAGCTTTCATGATCTAGCTAGAACTAGAATGGATTAAGTGAAGCAAGGGAGAGCTCAATTTGAAGAGAGGAGGCATTTTCTAATTATCAGACATCCTAAGAAGAAAAGCTGAGCACTGGGGACTGCTGGGTATGTGGACACTCAGTGAGAGCATTTCAAGAGAATGAAAGAGAAAGAGGTTGGAAGAGGGAACATTCTGAAGTGCTAAAAAGCTTTACAATTCTTGAGAATTTCAGATTGAAGAGGCTGAGCCGATCTAAATAAAAAGTCTTCTTGGTTGTAAATAGAATGTCTCTTCGTGTTTGAGTGAATTTTCCAAAGACTTTAAAAATGTTAAAATTTTATCCTCATGAAACTAGCATATCCACATACCCCATGCCACTGGCCTCCAAATGCATCATCGTTGAATAATTAGCCACAGCAATAAAACCCACAATAACGTAATTTACCATATATTGAGCATTCAATAAATTCACGTATACATCTGCCAGTAAGTGCTTTATAAAACTTTCCCTCATTCAAATGCCATATACTGTTGGGGAGATAGGGTGGGATTTGTGAATTTGACGGGACACCCAGCTCATAATTAACAGGGCTAGAGTTTCAACTCACATTTGTGCGAAGTTAATCTCTATACCTAACTGTTATGCTATTTATACTATTGTTATTCCTTGTTCTATAATGTTCCTTTAAGTGAAACATAAAAAATAGAGCATGGAAGTCAATAATATGCAGAAAAGAATGTGCTCACATATCTCCAGATGTAGGTCTGTGATTCATAAAATTTACAAAAGCATTCAGTAACAATGTGGAGGCCTGTTTTTTGCAGGGTTTTTTTTTTTTTTTTTTGGCTGGGGCTGGGTTTGAACTCACCATCTCCGGCATATGGAACCAGTGCCCTACTCCTTTGAGTCACAGGCTCTGCCTGAGGCCTATTTTTAAGTAAAACTCCCATGTGAAGTGATGGCCATTTTATGATATAATGGTCAAGTCTTATAATTGTTCCTTCTAAGTTGAATGCTACCACTACTTACATGAAAAATCAGAAGTAATTCATTACAATTCCTCAGTGAGGTGAATTATTTAATTATAGCTCATAAATATAGAAAGGTTTCTATTTCTATGTCTTTGACAAAACTAGCTATTCCTGAGCATACCTGGGAAGGAATCTGATCAGGTAGCAAAAATGTCTTTGTGAAATTTTAGAGAATAAGGGGCAAAGGGAGAGAGCAAGACCACACATTTTTCTTTTTTAAAAAGAATCTTGTTGAACTTTTAATGAGACATAAGGGCAGTGATTACGGTAAAGTAAGTTTTTTTTTTCTTTTGAATTAAAACCTAACTCAAAGTATAAAACTGGAATGGTGATAGCATGTACATCAAACCTACCAAAGGGCAATCAGTGATGCTTCACTTACGTTGATTCTTCATGTGTCCAGAAAATAATTGGTAATCTCAAATGTCAAGAACATAGTTGAAAATGTTAAAAAAAAAAAGAAAGAAACAGAAAAAAAAATTAACAGCAAAATATGAGCTCAAAATCTACATACAAAGGCTAAGTCACTCTACCTAAAGAAAATCTATCAGACCTTTTGTAGACTGTCTAAAGCTTAGGTATTTGATATATTAATTCTTAGAAATTTATGTCAGCAAATGATTTCGATAGGCAACTAAACCAACAGTCTAAAATCAAGAAAAATGACAAAATATAACAATTAGCCACAATAATTTACAAGTGCATTTGGGGATAATAATTTGTGGATACTTTCTTTTATCTGCTTGGCTACCAGTGACAGAGGAAAACTCAAAACAAGGTTTTGTCTTTTTTTAATTTCAGATTAATATGAGGGTACATAAGATGAGGCTACATTGTCTGCCTTTGAAGGTAAATTCCAAGTTGTAGTTGTGTCCTGCCCCCAGGAGGTGTCATATACTTGTGCACTGCACCTGTTGGGCAGGAACTTACTGAACCCCCTTCTCCACTTCCCCCCTTTTGAATTTAATTGAGTTTTTCTTTTATGTGGACCTGTAGTTGTTTCAATTTTGTATTTAGTACATGTGATGCTTCCTTTTCCATCCTTGTGATATGTCACTTGTGAGAATGTTATTCAAATCCTTCCAGGTTGTTACAAAAGATATGAGATAGCCATGAAAAGGATTCCATGGTGTCTGTATACCACGGTTTATCCATTCATGGGCTGAAGGACTTGGGTTGTTTAATGTCTTTGCTCTTGTGAACTGAGTCGCTATACACATATGAATGCAAATGTCTTTATGGTAAAATGACATTTCTTCCTTTCAATAGATACCTAGCAATGAGATTGCAGCATCGAATGATAAGTCTACTTTTAGTTCTCTGAGGAATGTTCACACCGCTTTCCCTATACACAAGTATAACACTCCTACCAACAAGCAGGCGTGTTCCCTTCTCTCTGCACCCATGGCAGCATCTGCTGGGTTGGGACCTTGTGATGTGGGCTGCTCTTCCTGGGGTTAGGTAATATCTCAAAGTGGTTTTGATTGGCATTTCTCTGATGATTAGGGGCAATGAGCATTTTTTCAGGTGTCTGTTGACCATCCATCTATTCTTGTGAAAAAAGATTTTGTTTATGTCTGTTTCCCAGTTATAAATTGGATTGTTTGCTCTTTTCTTGTTGATTTGCTTGAGTTCTTTGTAGATTCTGGTTATCAGCCCTTTGTCAGATTCATAGCATGAAAATACCTCCTCCTATTCTGAAGACTGACTCTGCTTTGTTGATCACGTCCTTAGCTGTGCAGAAACATTTTAATTTGGTCAGATCTCACTGATTTATTTTTGTTGTTGCTGCAATTGCCAATATTGTCTTCATAAATCCTTTTTCCAGGCTACTAAGATTCAGAATTTTCCCTGCAATTTCTTTTAGTGTTTTTATAGTTTTGTGTCTTAGATTTAAATCTTTTTATGCATTATGAGTTAATTATTTTTCCTCCTCTTCCTCTTCTTCCCCTCCCCCCTCCTCTCCTTCTCCTTCTTCTTCTTCAAATATCCCAGAGTAATGAGACGTGTTCTCCATAAAATAAAACACTTTCTGGAAAGTTGAGTTATGATGGTGGTATAAACGCAAAGTAAAATCAGTAATCAGTAATTTTCTGTATGTATTTGCCAACTACATACACCAAACATAGTCTTATTCAACATGAGATCTCTATACACAGAGTGAAACAAACTTTAACAATTTTCTCCCAAGATTGGGTTGTAATGTGGGTCTAATGAGTACCTGATGTCAGAAAGTTTTTGCTTGTTTAATTTAATATAGGAAAATATGATTCCAGTAAATGAGGGTAAAGATAACTTTGTAAGAAAAAAATGTGTTGAAAAGTGACATTCTTTTTTCTTCAATTTAAGGATGTTTCTTGAATGTTAGAAACTCCATAGAAAAGAAAAACAGTATTTTAAATTTGAACTTTCTTCAATGTGTCTCCTGTCTTGAGTCACAACACACAGAAAATGTAGCATGATTATTCCCCATTGCTTTCTCCTTCGATTGCAATTGATTTTTATTAGTAACTACAAGCATCAGAAGAAGAATTTCGGTCTCTCTTAATGAACTGAGGTGTGCAGGTGCATATGAATATGTTCATAAAAATCAGGGCTCTCAAGTGCACAAATTCTCTCCAAATTTCTACAATATTTTCTGTTTCTTATCATTATGACTAAATAACGATGGCAAAACTAATGATGCCATTAGCCTGTAATTGGGAATTGAGGCTGTTTAGCCATGATAAAGCATGCACTGAGCAGAGTTAATGGGCCAACCAGGCAGCCCCACTGGGTAGCTAGTCCACAGAGCAAGGAGACTGAACAGTTACAGGGTGGAATGTTGTTCATAAAAGGCAGCAAGTGTTGTGTACAGCTCTGTCAGCCTAGGGAAAGTTAAGAGAGCTCAAATAAAGATGTGAAGGGATTCCTGATGTGAAATGTAAAGAGCCAGCTTTTCTCTATGATTCAACCTTTTAGAAACTTTTTCCTGCCCTTCTTTCTTTTTTTTTTTTTTATTGAATGTTAACTATGTACATTAATGCACTTCTGGGGTACAGTGTGGGGTTTTTACATGCAATCTGAAATACTTCCATCAAACTGGTCAACACAGCCTTCATGTCATTTTCTTAGTTATTGCTTTAAAACGTTCACATTCTACTCTTAG
>CAUYTI010129564.1:0-10480 GCA_963575145.1 Galago senegalensis
CCAATCCACTCCCCACCCCACCCCCCCAAAAAAGAAAAAATAATGTAAAAAATAATATGAATAACAAAAAAGAAATTTAAAAATCAAGGAAAGGAGGAAAGAAAGAAGGAAGGGAGGGAGAGAGAGAGGGAGATAAGAAAAAAGAAAGGAAAGAGGGGAAAAAGAACAAAATGAAATGAAAGAAAGTCAAAAGAAAAATAATGAATTCCAAAGGAAAAAAAAAGAAATAAAATTTTCAGCAATACCTAACCACGATCATGTTGGAAGACATACTAGTAAGATGTCAGAGTGAAATATGCAAGCCACTCTGTGCACACTGAACATTTCCGTTTTCTAGGGGGCGGCGTCCTTAATTGCAATCTCTCTCTCTCTCTCTCATTAATTATGCTACAGGTTGTACATAGAGCCTGCAAATCTTCACACTTAGCAAAAGAAACTGCCCTTCTATTTATAGGGTCCTAATGCATTGTTTACAATTGTGGTTGCACTTTGCTTTGAGTTTATAATAACACAAAGACTATTTGTTTACAGAGTCGAGTCATATGTTAAAGTTAGGTGCCCTCTAGGCTCTTCCATAGATAGTACACCACTGCAATTTTAAGCATGATTCTCTTTCACACCTTCTCTGTCATGCTCAGGTACCAAAATGGACATGTCTCTATCCCTGAAATCCTGACATGGAAATAATTACACCATTCTCTAAGGAGAATTTGGAGCTATAATTCACTTTCTGCTTTCTAGCCTCCTACTTGCCATTGTCCTCAGGGGTCCCTGTGACCAGAAAGTACTGGTAAACTCCATTTACTCCTAATGGTTAGGGATAATTCTGTTAAAAGAGTCTGATTTGCTATAGTTCAGACCTATAGCCAAATGCTTTTATTATTTTAATTTTTTATTGTTTGGGGTTCATTAAGGGCACAAGTAATTATGTTACACAGATTACATTTGTTAGGTAAAGTCCCTCTTATAGTTGTGTCCTGCCCCCAAGAGATGTACCTACGCTATAACCCCCATTCCCCTCCCACCTCCACTCACCCTGCTCTCCAATTCCCGCTCCCCCCACCTTGAATTAATTTGGTTTTTTTTTTATTTTATGTGGGTATGTATTAGATCTTCTACTGGCTTCATATTAGAATTGAGTACATTGAATTCTTGTTTCTCCATTCTTGTGATACTTTACTAAGAAGAATGTGTTCCAACTCTATCCAGGTTAATGCAAAAGATGTAAAGTCTCTATCTCTTTTAATGGCTGAATAGTATTTCATGCTACACATATACCACAGCTTGTTGATCCATTCCTGAATTGGTGGACATTTAAGTTGTTTACATTTTGGCAATTGTAAATTGACCTGCAACAAACAGTCTAGTGCAAATATCCTTATGAGAAAATGATTTTTTTTTCTTCTGGGTAGATGTCTAGTAATGGGATTGCAGGATCAAATGAGAGGTCTCATTTGAGTTCTCTGAGGATTCCCTATATTTCTTCCAAAAAGGTGGAATTATTTTGCAGTTCCACCAAGAGTGTAAAAGAGTTCCCTTCTCTCCAAATCCACACCAGCACCTGTAGCTTTGAGCCTTTGTGATGAGGGCTATTCTCACTGGGGATATTTCTGGTGATATTTCTGGGTAGTTTTTATTTGCATTTCTCTGATGATCAGGGATAATGAGCATTTTTTCAAATGTTTGATAGCCATTCTTTGGTGTTCAACAGAGAAGGTTCTGTTCATTTCTCTTGCCCAGTGGGAAATGGGATTGTTTGCTTGTTTATTGTTACTTAATTTGAGCTTTCTGTATATTCTAGTCATCAACCCTTTGTCAGATTCATACCCTGAAAATATCTTTTCCAATTCTAATGGTTGTCTTTTGACAAAATTCAGCATCCTTTTTTTAAAAAGAACACTTATGAATATAGGCATAATTGACACATTTCTTAAGCCAATTGAAGCCAACTATTACAAACCCACAGCTAACATCAAACTGAATGGAATAAAACTGAAACCATTTTCACATAGAAAGGATGCCATCCTTGAAATCAGACAAGGATGTTCACTATAGCCACTATTATTCATATTGTTCTGGAAGTCCTAGCCAATGTAATCAGGCAAGAGAAGGATATAAAGGGAATTCCAATGAGTGCAGAGGAGGTCAAATTCTCACTTTTTGCTGATGATATGATCTTATATTTAAGAAACCCTAAAGACTCAATCACAAAACTCCTGTAAGTGATCAGGAAATACAGCAATGTCTCATTTATAAAATTAAGTTCCACAAATCAGTAGCCTTTGTATACACCAATGACAATATAGTTGAGAAGCAAATCAAGGACACAATTCTCTTCAAAATAGCTTCCAAGAAAATGGAAAACTTAGGAATATACCTAACAAAAGAGGTGAAAAATCATTACAAAAAGAATGATGAGTATGGTTCCTGTGTCTCAAAGGAGTAGGGTACCAGCCCCATATGCCAGAGGTGGCGGGTTCAAACCCAGCCCCAGCCAAAAATGGCAAAAAAAAAAAAAAAAGAATAATGAAACCATAAGAAAAGAAATAGCATAAGACATTAATAAACGGAAGAACATACCATGCTCTCAGCTGGGATGAATCAACATTATCAAAATATCTATACTATGCAAAAAACCTATAGGTTTTTTTTTTCTTTGCAGTTTTTGGCCGGGCTGAGTTTAACTGCAATCCCTTGAAAATACCAACATCATATTTTGAAGAACTGGAAGAAACTATACATTGTTTTGTATGGAACTAGGAAAAAGCCCATATAGCCAAAGGTATACTTAGTAATAAAAACAAAGTTGGAGATATCACTCTACTAGACTTCTGGCTATTTTGCAAGTCCACAGTAATCAAAACAGCATGTCATTGGCACAAAAATAGAGACATAGACATATGGAACAGAATAGGAGACCAAGAGATGAAACCAGAAGGGACTGCCACCTGACTTTTGATAAACCAAACAAAAGCATACAGTGGGTAAAAGAATCCCTATTCAACAAATGGTGTTGGGAGAACTGGATAAAGTTTGTAAAAAAACTGCATGTAAAGTATGTAAAAGACTGAAACTCAACCCGTACCTTTCACCACTTACAAAAATTGACTCAAGATGGATAAAATATTTAAATCTAAGATACTAAATGATACAAATCTCAGAAGAAATTCTGGGAAAAACTCTTGAAAATGTTGGACTGGGGAAAGATTTTATGACAAAGACTTCAGTGGCCATTGCAACAACAACAAAAATGAACAAATGGGACTTAATTAAGCTGAAAATCTTCTGCACAGCTAAAAACACAAGTAAAGCAAAAAGCCACATGCTTTTAAAGATGATCTTCCATGAAGTCCCTGAGCCCTGAAGCCCCAGAGCCCAGTGTTCCATTATATTTGGCATCTAACACCCTCCCACAACCACTTCCATAAGAAAATAAACTGGAAGCAGCTGAAGACAATCTCCAAGATTTAATTAGCACCTCTAGACCAGAAGAAGGGGAATTTTCACATAAGGCATGAGAGAAATAAATATATTAGCACAGGTCCAGCCTTATGCCAGGAATTACAAGGAGTACCTGGAGGACTCTCTGCCTTAAAATATCTCCTCCACTTTGCCTGAAACACCAGTCTTTTGAAGGTAGGCATTGTCTTCTTCCTGATTCTTGATTATATAATCTTGATGCTCCTAGAAATATACTTAATTGAAAATTCTGATGCACATAAAGTTAGAACTGTAAATGTAGGAGTAAGTGGTGGGAATAGGACATAAAGTAAAAAGAAAGAGATCCCAGGATGAGAACACTGGATTACCAAAAATGAACTTTAATGATTCTGTCCTAGGCTAATCACAGTGAGAATGGTTTTGAGAAAATATGGGAAAAAATAAGGGGAAACAGGGTAAATTAATATAAATTTGCACAAGGCCAAGTATGTCAATAAGAAACAAGAACATATTGCTCCTACATTGTCATTTTATTGTATACGCTGGAAGACGATGTGGGCAATACTACGTTTGCTTGTTTACATAATTTAAATACTTTCTTTCGGTGTGTCTACACTTTACTGTAATATTCTCTCTCCTCACACAGCTTTAGTTCCATTTATCAAACATCTACTAAATAACTGCTAAATGCAGAGTGTGTCAAATACTGCTGGGGAGGGAAGAATGAAGAGTGGGAGAAGGTTGACGGTAACAGAAAGGGGGCTATTTCCCTGAATCCTTTTAGAATCCAGTTAATCAGACAAGATATTATGCAATTGCTTCAAATATAATACAACATGCATGTAATAAGGTCCTAAAAAAGTCATAACCATAGCTAGAAGATTTCAGAGAGGAATTCAAGGATACTAGAGGGCTGGATAGGGGATAAAATACCACTAGAGAAGTCAGATAATTCTTCCAGGACGAGGGTTTGGGCTGGTCTATTAAGAACTTAATACATAAAGATTTTATGACATAAAGAAAAGAAAGATATTATTTGGGTTTCTCAAAAACTCATTAATCTTGCCACTTCGTAAAGGATAACCTCTTAACATCTTCATTCTCTCTCCACCTGCTTTCACCAACTAAGCTTTGGATGTATGCATAAAAGTCCCATTATGTAGAAAACACATCTTTCAGATTTTCTCTGTACTACCTCAGATAGAACTTATAAAAGCTAATATTTACATATTTTGAAATAAAACACCTGATGGTGAAATTTTCTGAGCTGTACTGCAATTACCTTTTCCTTTAGGTCAAGCAATATTAGCCTGATTAGAAACAAACATTGCCCTATCGGAAGTTCTTAAATTTAACCCTCAATTTGTTCAATAACAGCATATCAGAACTGAAAGGGATATGAGTGCTGATTTAGTCTAACCTTTCATCTTAAAGATAAAGAAAAGTTAGAGCAAAGAAATCAGTTCAAATTTCATAGTTAATTAATGATAAACTGAGATCTGAAACAAAATTTCTTGACTTTAAAGACAATCTCCTCTCCAAAGTCATTTATGTCTAGCCAATGATTCATATCATTTGTGAAATGGTTGATGGATTTGTAGTTACATGACCTGTGTCAGGACTTCATCTTGTTTAGTTACAGAGGAAAATTGTAACTTTGAGTCAAAAAGACTCAAAATTTAGACTCTAGGTATCTACCCTTATATGTAAAAGCAGTAGATACTTTGGCTCACTTAAATCCACTTTAAAAAGAGAAAGGTCAGAACCATGAAAAAAAAAAAAACCTGTATGGCTAAGGCAATTCTTAGTAAGAAAAATAAAGCCAGGGACATTAGTCTACCAGAGTTTAGACTGTACTACAAGGCCATAGTGATCAAAACAGCATGGTATTGGCACAAAAATAGAGACATAGACAACTGGAATCAAATAGAAAACCATGAGATGAAACTAGAATCTTATAGCCACCTGATCATTGATAAACCAAACAAGAACATACACTGGGGGAAAGAATCCCTACTCAACAAATGGTACTGGGAGAACTGGATAACCACATGTAAAAGACTGAAACTGGACCCACACCTTTCTCCACTCACTAAAATTGATTCAAGATAAATAAAAGATCTAGATCTCAGGTATGAATCAATAAAAATCCTCGAAGAAAGTGTAGGGGAAACACTTGAAGCTTTCGGCCTGGGGAAAGACTTTATGAAGAAGACTCCAGTGGCAATTGCAACAACAACAACAAAAATAAAGAAAGGGGACTTAGTTAAACTGAATAATCTCTGTATAGCTAAAGAGATAACAACCAAAGCAAATAGACAACCATCAGAATGGGAAAATATATTTGCATGTTATGAATAGAATAAAAGCTTGATAACTAGAATCTACAGAGAATTCAAATTAAGCAGCAACAACAACAAAAAAGCCAACAATCCCTCATATGAATGGGCAAGTGAGATGAATAGAACCTCTGTAAAGAGACAGACTAATGGCTAACAAGCATACATAAAAAAGTTCATTGTCCCTAATTATCAGAGAAATGAAAATCAAAACCACACTGAGATATAATCTAACACCAGTGAGATTGGCCCACATCACAAAGGCTCAAAGCTGCAGATGCTGGCATGATTGTGGAGAGAAGGGAACACTTTTACACTGATTGTGGGACTGCAAACTAATACAACCTTTTTGGAAGGAAGTATGGAGAATCCTCAAAGAACTCAAGCTATATCTCCCATTTGATGTAGTAATTCCATTACTAGGCATTTACCCAGAAAGAAAGTAAAAATCCTTTTATCATAAGGACATTTTCACTAGGCTGTTTATTGCAGCTCAATTTACAATTGCCAAATTGTGGAAACAACCTAAATGCCCAGCAACCCAGGAATGGATTAACAAGCTGTGGTATATGTATACCATGGAATATTATGCAGCCACTAAATAGGATGGTTACTTTATATCTTTTGTATAACTCCATTTGGATTGAGTTGAAATACATTCTTCTTAGTAAAACATGGCAAGAATGAAGAAGCAAGAATCCAATGTATTCACTTCTGATATGAGGACAATTGATGTCAGTACATGGTGGGTAGAGGGGGAATAGAGGAGGGGGAAAGAGGGACAGAGGCACCTGTTGGGGGCAGGACACTATTAATAATGGAACTTCACCTAGCAAAAAAGGAAGAAAAAAGAGAGAGGAAAATCAAGCCTGCTCAAATTAAAAATAGAGACCTAGAACATTCTTTTATCCTTTCCTTATAGTGTAATCCTGAAATAAACAATATATCAAATTGGAAATAAAGGACAGTTTTGAGCTTTTATTATTGGATCAAAGATAATTTTCTTTTAAATAAATGTTTCATTAACATGTACAGTTTACCTCATGATTCTAAAATTACTAAGTTTCAATTTAGCTTCTTTGTCATGCTGCACATAAATTATAATATGGTAAAGTACAGATTTTGAATAATGTGGTTTTTCAAATCATATTCATAGTATCAGGCCTGCTGTTTAAAATACTGAGGCTTCTCTCATTCCAAGAATTTTCTATATGTTAAATTTGTATTGGTTGTGATTTAATCATAACTAGAATTTGTTTAGGGCTCCAATTCTATCCAGTGTTTTATGCCTCACCATGCAATTGCACACATTAATACATCATCACCAATAAAATATCATAGTGCTAAAATTAAAATATTAACATACATTTTTAAAAATAGACTGTCTAAATTATATATGGGTGGGAGTTAGTAGTTAAGGTAATAATTAAAATTATTCTTTCTTTAGTAAAATTCTTTTTGTGGGTGGAGAAAGTACTTTATAGCTTGAGAGTTGGCAATGTTCCAGGCACTATGTTTTACATAAATGTGCTTTACATTCATTATTTTATTTACTCTTAAACACACCCTATATTTTAGATATTCTCCCCATTTTATAGTTGAAAAACATGCTCAGAGACGTTAAGCAATTTTCCCCAGGTTACACAACTTTGATAGTCAATAAATGCTGAGTATGGATTGAAATTTTGAAATAAGGAGATTTCAAACTAGAGAATATCACTACTGATTTCCAGGCTATAGTGGTACCTATTGGCAAAGTGTACTATTAAAACCAAGTTCCTTTAATTATTATAAGTGAACAGACAATAATGTAGATTTAGAAGATACTCGGGACTGAGGGAAAAGTCCTCACAGTCTTGCGAAGATGAAACTATGGTGACATTAGGGAATTCTTATATTTAGGAAATTCCCATATAGTCCTAAATGGACCACAAGATATCCCTTGGTATCACAATTTCAAGCAATTACAGGGAACACCACCTGCTAAACTCCTTCCGTCCTTGCTAAAGTTTTCAGTTCTATCTGAAATCTACATGTTTTGTTTTTCTTGGGGAAAATTTCTGGATTGATTATGGAAGATAGTGGGGAAAGAGAATTAATTGTACAGAAATACACTGAGTTCAAGAATAAAGTGGAGGAAAATGGATGAAGGGTTGTTTATATCCCAAATTAATGCTCCAGTGGCCAAATGCAAAATGCCAGTTAACCCAAGACCATGGTTGTTTGCAAAATAAATGTAATAAACTTTAACTAATTATTTGAATTCCCATTCTTTGGCCACAAAGTAAAGGAAAAAATAAATGATCCAGAACACAGTGTCTATAATAAGAAATAATGATGTTATTTTGTGTTAGGGAAAATTTGCGGTCTGAAAGAATCCCATTTTTTGTTGAAAAGATTTTCAGAGTGCATTATAGTAAAAATCACAAGTACAAATGAGTGCTGGATTTGCCAGTCAAAAGCAGTACTCAGGACAATAGAGCAAAGAAATGCTGTTTGGATTTATATGCCAAGGCCAGAATCCAAGGCCAGGGTGCTTCATTGTTATTAATTTTAAATCCTTATAATTAGCAATAAGCAGTTAGTTTAGGACATATACTATGCTAGACACTTGGTAATAGAATATTCAACTAGAGCCCACAAAGGTCACTTTATACAGCCAGGATTCATGTATGTACATGTGGACAAAGACCTACAGAGAATGAAATACTCTTATTGTAGACAGATTAGAAGATCACCTGTTCCACATAATATAATACTCAATGAAAGCATTATACTCTACCCCAAGGCCACTCATATACCTAGGATGGGTTTGAAAAGCCAGTATTTTATGTGGGATATTTTTGGCTATTCCTCTTCAAAGTCCTTTTTGCAAACTCTGTTGTGATGGGTAAGGGTAAATGTCTAGCCTTAAATTCCTTCCTTTTTAGTGTAAATTTACCAGGTGAATCTACTCTCAGTAGATCCTCTGGCAATTTCACGACAATTAATAATAGGAAAGCAATGCTGAAGAGGAATGGGAAGATTGTAGGGAAGTATTTACCACACAACGTTGCCTTGAGCTGTACCTACAGATCACCTCAGAGATTCATAGAGTGTTGGAAGTAAAAGGATATTTATACATATTCCTCATTATGTGTTTTTCCTGGTGGGTCATGCATGGACTTCAGAAATTTTCTGTGTTCCCTCATATGTTCATTTTTCTTGTGAAAAGATTCATAGTTTTAATCAGATACACAAATGTGTCTGGAGCCAAGAAAAATGTTAACAATCACTAAACTAATGAACCTTTGATTTTCTGCTATCAGGAAATACAACCTGGCAGGAAGGGGCCAGTGTGAGAATTTTCAGATAGTAATCCCTCAAATGGCTACAAACCACTGATCTATCCAACTTCCTCATTTTACACGTAATGAAAATGAAGCCAAGAGAGGTAGAAACCCTGTCCCCCTGTAGCATAGTTAATCAGGAAGAGCTCACTAGAAATTATTTTGAGAGATAGTTTCTTGTAGCCTCATCTTTTAATTTTCCTTGATTTTTTTTGAGGGTCACTGGGGGTACTAAAGTTGGTACTCAGTGGGTTACAGACTAATGGAGGTATTTTCAGATCTGAGTAAAGGCAGGAGGTTCAAGATGGTAAAAAGGAAAAAAATCACCTTGGCTATATGATATTTGATGTAATGTTGCAGCATAAATTTTTCCACTTAAATAATTTTTGAAGTTGTACAAACATTTTTGAGTGTGTGTGCATATGCATATGTATTTGGATGACTGTGATTATATTTTACTAGGAAAAGTTTCCACATTTATCATAACCTTCTTCATAGTTCATGACCCAAAAAAGTTTACAAATCATGGATCTCACTTTTCAGTTAAGGTGACTGAGGTCCAGGAATAGAATGGGACTTACTCATGTTCTCATAACATAGAAATAGAAAAGCCAAAACTGGAGCCAAATCTCTCAACTTTAGTTCAGTGTTATTTACAGTGCCCCAAGTAGTCTCTTCCCTCACTTCATTATCTCTCTCAATATTATGCAGTTTAGTATTTCCCCTATTTAATACATATGCAGATGATCTGATCTGATCATATATACTAAAGACATGGACACTGTAGACTAAATACAAAAAAAAGTTTTTCTAAAGGAGTGGTAGATCATTCAGTTAATGAATTTTCAAATGTTCTAGCATTATAACTGGGATAAAGGGTTTAAGCTACATAGTTTATGTTTTTAGTTATAGACACTTTAAAATCGGCTCTGCTTAATTTAGACAGAAATGATTAATTAAACATTATTAGATAAATCACTAAATCTCCAGGAGAGACAAAGAACTAAGCTTAGATGTCATGCAGATAGCAATAATTTAGTCAAGAGCAATGTCCAGTTATACCAAAGATGTATTCTACCAAAAACACTAGGACAGTCACCATCCACTATTCTAAGATATATAGACTTCAAATAAATAAGCAAAAAAAAAAAAAAAAAAAAAAACATTAAAAAGTGGGCCAAAGAAGAAAGGAGGGAGAATTTATTGTTTCAGGCTTGTCAGCAAATGCTTGAGACAAGCTTACATTTGTGAAAGCTACTTAGCATGAATGCCTGGGCCATACCAATTGTCACTACAGGAAAAGAGGAAGTCAGAAGAAAAAGGAAGTTATAGGCTTCCAACTCAGGCTGAAAAAAATAGAGAATTTATTGG
>CAUYTI010129567.1:0-27168 GCA_963575145.1 Galago senegalensis
GGGACCACAGGCGCCCGCCATAACGCCTGGCTATTTTTTGGTTGCAGCCGTCATTGTTGTTTGGCGGGTCCGGGCTGGGGATTCGAACCCGCCACCTTAGGTGTACGTGGCTGGCGCCTTAGCCGGTTGAGCTATAGGCGCAGAGCCAGCAGAGATTAATTTTTATTCCTCCCCATGGCTCCTGTTGACCCTCTTTGCCAAACAGTTCTTTATCTGCTCCCAGTAGCTTCAAACACTGTGAAATATGTGGTCCAGTGGTAAACCTACAGCTCTGGGTGGAAATGTATTCCCCCCAATTTATGCTGAAACCTAATCCCCAATGTGATGGTTTTTGGAGGTGGCACCTTTGAGAGGTGGAGCTCTCATAAATGGGATTAGTACCCTAGTACTAATTAGTATTTAAAAGCATTAGTACTTAAAAGACACCCCACAGAGGGCTTTTGCCCCTTCTATTATTTGAAGACACAGTGAGAAGACAGCCATCTATAACCCAGGAAGTGGGCCCTCACCAAACACTGAACCTGCTGGCACCTTGGTTTTAGACTCCTTAAGCTGCCCTGTCTGGGATATTTTGTTATGGTCGTGCAAACAGATTAATACACCTAATAAGAAATGTGTATGGCCTGATATGAAGAAGATGATAAATCTGTCTGAGAGAGATATAAAAAAAGTCCTGAATTGGGGGACTGGATATTGTGAAGGTGGTAATTCTCTCACAAAGTAATAGCTATATAATGAAACCTTATTGAAAATTATAAAAAATTATTCTTTTATCTTGACAAGCTCATTTAATAAATAGGAAACATCATATGATAGTAACAAATATTCTTTTTTTTTTTTTTTGAGACAGGAGCCTCAAGCTGTCCCCCTGGGTAGAGTGCTGTGGCAACTCAGCTCACAGCAACCTCCAACTCCTGGGCTCAAGCGAGTCTCCTGCCTCTGTCTCCCAAGTAGCTGGGACCACAGGCGCCCGCCACAATGCCCGGCTATTTTTTGGTTGCAGCCGTCATTGTTGTTTGGAGGGCCCGGGCTGGATTCGAACCCTTGGGTGTACGTGGGTGGCGCCTTAGCCACTTGAGCCACAGGCGCCGAGCCATAACAAATATTCTTAAAAAGCAAAAACAATAAATGTGGTTGGGCCATCTTCCCAAATAGCCAAACTCAGTAGAGCTGATGACTTTCATATAGATGTAGACACAGAGTGACCCAGAAGACAGATCCGAGAGCCACATGGGTACTCCTGTGTGTGTATATATATATGTGCGTGCATTAAAGGTGGCTTCTCAAATCAATAGCAAAACAATGGCATAGTCAATAAAGAGTATTGAAATAATTGGATCGTCATCAAAGTTAGATTCTTACCTAGTATCATATGCAAATACATTTCAGCTAAATAGTTAGACACCAAAAATTGAACAAAGTTTCCTTGGTGATCCCTATCCTTGGCCTTCCCTCCTTCCCTCCAACATCTAATCACTCCAAAGGATTAATCTAAGGCAATCATGATAATCACATTTCCTAGGAAGTAACTGGGCCCAGACAAGAGAAGTATATCAGAGCTTTTGGAAAAGATTTTCTTGTTTCCAAGGAGGAGCTCAGAGGAAAAAGCAGTCCTTTTTTGTTCCTCTGGATTTATTTGCTGTGAAGTCTGCTGATAGATGATGGAAGATTGAAAGAGTCAACACCAAGACGTGGGCAGTGGTTAGCTTCACTATTTAATTCCGTATTGTTTGAACTTCTTACATAAGAATGTATTCGTTAACTAGTGGTGTAAACATTAAAAACATTTTAATTACTCTGTTTAATCCTTATCACCTTAAATCCTTCCTTGCTTTCCTTTTGTTTCTATTTGCCCCCTCCCTGGATTTCAGTCTTTAACCTTCATGAAGTCGTCCTGGGTGAGCAGTCCTTGGATTGCTTTGTTGTTTTTATGGCAACTGAGAGTCTGCTTATTACGAAAGGGGGGTTAACAAAAGTGTTGACGTTTGTTGACAAAGCTGTTAGGCCTGGGATGGCTTCTGTCACCTTACTTTAGGCCTTATTGAAGTTGTTTGCTTTCTGTTTTGTCTTTTGCTATGTATTTTGTTGGCTTCTTAACGCCTCCTGTGATTTGTAAACTAGACTTCCCGCTTTAAAGTCTCTGAATGGTGACTACATTATGAACTAATTCTTAAACTCAGATGTGTCAGCCAAGATTCAGCCAGGAAATGGGGGGTTCAGGTATTTCAGGAATGGAAGGTTTAGTACATGAACTAGGGGCTGGCGTGGCGTCCATAGCTCAGTGAGTAGGACACTGGCCACATATAATACACCGAGGCTGGTGGGTTTGAGCCCGGCCTGGGCCTGCGAAGCAACAATGACAACAACAACAACAACAACAACAAATAGCCGGGTGTTGTGGTGGGCACTTGTAGTCCCAGCTACTTGGGAGGCTGAGGCAAGAGAATCGCTTAAGCCCAAGAGTTTGAGGTTGCAGTGAGCTGTGATGCCACAGCACTCTACCTAGGGCGACATAGTGAAACTTTGTCTCCAAAAAAAAAAAAACAACTAGGGGCTGGCATAAACTTTGAAAAATCAGGGATGCTAAGGCCAGCAAGTCTGCCATCAATATCTGGGCCAGAATGCCTGAAGCAGGTGATTCTTGGGACTCACGGGGACGCCACGGTGAAATTGCAGCCTGCGCACTTTTCTGATCACAGGTTATCTCAGGAGAAGAATGACTTCCCCTTCCAGACTTCTCCAGAGTGTCTCTTCTGGCAAAAGCTAACCCCAAGCCATATGGGGAAGGCAGTTCTAGAAACGGCAGTCCCAGGCTTCTCTGCAGCAATGCAGAGTGCTAGCTAGTTGATAGGTGACAGCTAGCAGAGCATACTTATCACTTTATTTACAAATGTACCATTAACTTCGTACTCCTCTTTATAGGAAACGAAAAAAGAGCCAGGCATTGTGGTGGGCACCTGTGGCCCCAGCTACTTGGGAGGCTGAGACAGGAGACTCGCTTGAGCTCAGGAGTTGGAGGTTGTTGTGAGGTGTGATGCCACAGCACTCTACCCAGGGGGACAGCTTGAGGCTCTGTCTCAAAAATAATAATAATGATAAAAAATAAAAATATTAAAAATAATGCCAATCTTTTGCTTTTGTTAATTGCCTCTTTATTTTTTTAAGACTAAATAATTCTGTATGTTGAAACTTACTTTTAGTTGGCAGTCCTTTTGTAGCTATTAATTTTTTTTTTTAAGACAGAGTCTCACTATGTACACCCTATGTAGAGTGCTGTGGCGTCACAGCTCATAGCAACCTCAAACTCTTGGGCTCTCGTATTCTCCTGCCTCAGCCTCCCAAATAGCTGGGACTATAGGCACCAGCCATAACACCCAGCTATTTTTTTGTTGTAGTTGTCATTGTTGTTTAGCAGGCCTCAGCCAGGATCAAACCCGCTAGCTTTGGTGCTTATGGCCGTCGCTCTACTGGTGCTATTGATTATTTCTGATAAAATACATTGACTGCATACTCGATTAGGTTGATTTTGTTTGTAATGTCAAGACGATTTCCATTTCTCATTGTTTCAGCTTTCCTTCCTCAGTCAGGATTTAAGATGACAGATTCTTGGCATTCTTTTCCACATTAGCTATTTTTATCTCTCATTTACATATCTTTATTCTCTATTAGAATTTCTCCAGTTTATCCTCTTATTAATATGCTTTTTCTACAACATTATATTTATTATCTTTCTGGACACAGAATGGATGCCAATGTATACTGCATTTTAAATCCCATGAAGTCACTTCTAATTTAGCTAGCTGTATTTTTAACGACTTGTTCCTATTTAGTAGGATAATTTCATTAATAGCTTACCTAAAACACCAGGCAGTCTGGACGCAGTGGTTCACACCTATAATCCTACTACTTTGGGAAGCTGAGGCAGGTGGATTACTTGAGCTCACAAGTTCAAGACCAGCCTGAGAAAGAGCGAGACCTCGTCTCTACTAAGAACAGAAAAATTAACCAGGCATCATGGTGACCAGTCCCAGCTACTTGGCAGGCTGAGGTAAAAGGATCACTTGAACCCAAGAGACTAAAGTTACTGTGAGCTGTGTGGATACCCTGCACTCTACCAAGGGCAGCAAAGTAAGACTCTGTCTCAAAAACAAACAGGCTCAGCACCTATAGCTCAAGCAGCTAAGGCGCCAGCCACATACACCAGAGCTGGAAGGTTCTAATCCAGCCCGGGCCTGCCAAACAACAATGACAACTACAACCAAAAAATAGCCAGGCATTGTAGAGGATGCCAATAGTCCCAGCTACTTGGGAGAGTGAGGCAAGAGAATCGCTTAAGCCCAGGAGTTGGAGGTTGCTGTGAGCTGTGATGCTACGGCACTCTACTCAGGGCGACGACTTGAGGTTCTGTCTCAACAAACAAACAAACAAACAAACAAAACAACAACAACAACAAAAAAAAACCCCACAAGGCAAATAGCTCCTAAAAACATATTTTTAAACAAAAAAAAAAAAAATCTACTTTACAGGGAGAAAAATCTATATTTTATTCTAGAATCTTCTCCCATTTTGCTCCTTGAGTTAATGTTTGTGTTAATTCTTTTCTTTTTAACTATCCTTTTAGAATAAGGTATATTCAGGCTGGGACTGGAGACATAAATTTAATTCACCCAGTTCTAGTCTTCATAGAGAATAGAAGGCTTTCTATTCAATGACTATGTAGGTGCCCTATAAGAACTGTATTTGCATATTTGACCTACTTTGAAGACTCTTGGACACTGCTAAAGATGGATGCTTAGAGGCCAGGTGCTGTGGCTCATGCCCGTAATCCCAGCACTCTTACGTGGATCCCTTGAGCTCACAGGTTCGAGACCAGCCTGAGCCAGAGAAAGACCTCATCTTTAAAAATAGCTGGGGGTTGTGATGGGTGCCTGTAGTCCCAGCTACTTGGGAGGCTGAGGCAAGAGAATCACTTGAGCCCAAGAGTTTGAGGTTGATGTGAGCTGTGATGCCATGGCACTATACCAGGGGCAACAAAGTGAGACTCTGTCTCAAAAAAAAAAAAAAGGATGCTTAGAAGAAAGTCTTTCTATGAAGCACATTAATTAAAGTCCATTAATTGCCCACAAATCAAATGGTGGTTTCTGTCCTAGATTAGAAATTAAAATATCTCTAATGGCTAGATCTGGAAACCTATGATACACGACAGTGAGGCCTTGCAAAAGAGCTCAGTGTTGACTGCTTGCCCCTAAGGGGCTGGATGGCAGTTCCAACCCATTGTTAAGTCGATTACTTCATTTTCTCCAGAATCCAGAGAATGCATGGGTCTTACTCACATACAAGGACAGGCTGCAGTAGTACAGTGTCTAAATTCTTGGGTCAAATGTGAAAAAGATGTGATTGCTCTGGAAGCAATATATGGTCATTTATTTATGATCCTGAAGATATGAAAAAAAAGACAAATAGGATTGAAAACAAAAGTGGAATCATTTCCAGGCAGACTGAGCCAAGAGAGGGGCCCAGGTCCTCCCCCTTACCCAGAGCACCCTTCAGCCTTGGCATCCCGTCCCTTGAATCAGAGTCATTGTCTGCCTCTAACGCAAACACTGGCTCCATTGTGATTTTGCAGGGGCAGAGCCCCATATGCACTGCTTTCTACCCGCCTGGGGCTTCTGGTGCTTATCCCATTGAGCTGTGACTCAGGCAGACAGCCAGAAGGGCCTCTATCCAGGGTGGTGCCTGGGGATTTGTGTTGATTTATTGCACAAGCGCTGCCAGGTAAATCCCTCTGCCATCCCATGGGAAATGTCAAGTCGGGGGCAAAGTTTGGGTGCTCCCTGTTTGGATTCAGGGGTTTGGGTCAGAATGGATGGTGGCCAAAATTTACCTTCTTATTTAAATTTGCCTCTGAGGATACTTTGATGAATCTCAGACTGCCTGGAAAGTTCTAGAAAAATTCTAGATTCTACAAATCAAGTGTCCTAAGGGGTTCTCATAAAGTGTAGGAGATGGGGCAGTATAGCCTGAAATAAATGACGTTAACAGAGTGGCTTAGTACAATGCCTCTTCAGGGACATCAAGCTTACCTTTGGAGCTTATAAACATGTAGATTCCTGAGCCACATTCCCTAGGATCCTGACATAGGTCTTGAGTTGGGACTAGCAATCTTTATTATTATTATTTGAGCATGCCAAACTGATTCTAATGCAAGAAGGTCATGTAACAAATTCCACTTAGCAAAACACTGCTTTATGGGAGTGTTGGCAAAGTAAGCCCTTAGATTAATCTGTTCTGATAAGTATCTGGGCCAACATGGGCTCCTCAGGAATGACAGAAGGGTGACTATAAGCATTCTCTTCCCCTGGATTGAGTACTGCCTTGTGCCTACCCAGACTTCCTCAGCAGCCAAACTTCCAACAGCCTTCAATCAGATACATTCCCATCACCTTAGGGGATGCCATGCTGGAGGTCAAGGACAGGATCAGGTAGAGGGAGGAAACCTTCCTTTTATAGGGTTAGAATATGAGCTCAGTTGGGAAATCCCAGTGATAGATAGTGAACTAGAGTATTTTGCTATTGATCAGTGTTGCCACGCCCCCTCTAAGGAAAACTACACCCACCCACAGCCTCTCATTTCCAGGTGACCAGATTGAGTATATAAGAAGGTGCTTCCCTAGTCACAAGCAGCTTCGACTAAGGCTGGGCTGATCCCTAGGCAGCCAATTCTCAGGTGATATAGGACATGAACTGGCATGAAAATATTCAAACTAAGCCAGATTACTTCTGTTGGGAATGTGAATTGAGAAACTTGGAGAACCAAGCCAGTCTTAAGTAGGTCACAGTTTATCAAGAGGTCATGTCATAGTAAAAGAGGCTGGAGAAGTTACAGTGCACCATCAGCAAGGAGAGGACACAGGTCAGTGGGGGAGAAGACAGCAGAACAGGTGCACGGAGAGGTAGAAAGCTGAGAAATGGGACACCTGGTTAAGAGCACCAAGAAAACGCAGACTATAAATGCCCTCCAGCCCAAAGAACATGGAGCCTTACTTGAGGGAACTTAAGACGGTCTCTATTCCTAGCAATGAAATACCCACAAACAATGAAATGGGACCAACATTCAGTGAGCTCTGACTGCATGCGGGGTACTTGCTGAGTGTTTTGTGTATTCTTTCTCATTTACATTCACAGTTGCGTTAAAAGCTATACATCATGTGTCTGCCTGTTCTACTTTATCACCCTTACTATAGAGGGAAGGAAAAGTAATGGACTATCTCACCTAACCTGCCCAGTATGATAGCCCAGTCACATGTGGCTAATACGCATTTAAACTGTGCCCAGTCCAAATGAAGATGTGCTCTAAATGCCAACTTTTTAAATACAGTACAAACATGTAAAAAATCTGAGTCATAATTTTGAATTGATAACATGTTAAAATTGTGTTGGGTATAGTGTGTTGAACAAAATATGAAGTTAAATTCACCTTTTTTCTTTTTACTTATGGAATGTAGCTATTGGAAAACTAAAAATTACATATGTGGCTCACATTTGTGACTGATGTGAAGTTTCTTTGGGGCAGTGTCGGCCTAGCCTTCTGTTTTATGAAGCGAAAACATAGTGACACGTGAAAGGAAGAAACGTGAACTCCTCCCTTGAGGAGGCCACACTCACCACCAGTCTACACGCTAGAAAATAAATTTAATGAAAGTTGGCCAAGGACATTGTGCTGGTCTCCCAAGTGGTCGCCATACCTCTTCTTCCCCTCCCTAGAAACAGGATTCTTCCTTCCATTCAAGAAACAGGACCTACTTTCCTTTCTCTTCAACTTGTCAGCTGTGTAACCTGATGTGACCAATGGAATGCAACGGATGCCCGGCCGGCTCTGGGTGTAGCCTTTAGGAGGCCTGGCAGCTCCTGCCCTGGCTCTTGCAGGCCGGTCATCACGTGTGGGGGTGCTCTGGCTACACCACTGAATGGAGACAAAGACCGAGGCCATGGAGGGGAGCACCTCAGTGCCAGACAGATTAGCAAGGCCTTCTAGGACCTTCCAGCACACCCAAAGTGGCCAGCAACATAGCTTAATGAGTGACCCTAGCAGATGCCATGTGGCACAGACAGACTATTCAGCCAAACATGGCCCAAAAGGCAGAACTATGAAAAACAATAAATTATTGTGGTTTTAAGCGACCAAGTTTTGGAATAGTTTGTTATGTAGTGATAAATAAACTGTGCCTTCTGTATGCAAAACCCTATGAAAGGCAGATAAAACCAAGGGGCTTCCTGCCCTCCGCAGATACGTCACACACGCATAGGAAAGTAACTTTAGCACGAACTATCAGAGCCCAGGGTTAGGGCTACGGTTAGTTTTAAGTTTCACATTGCAGTGGTTATTAAGGAACCTCACACAGGACTGCATATTGTCTCACCCAGGCCCACGAGCTCAGCTCTCTCTGCTGGCTTCCAGCAGGCCCAGGGCTTCAGACTTGGACTTTTCAGTGCTTCTTTTCACCCATTAGGTACCATACAGCCCTTTACTTCCCCACTCAAACCTGATAAGGCAGGAGGCAGCCACTTCAGCAATCTTTCCTGGCTCCCCCTAAAGACAGATTCACAGGTGTAACCACTCACTGCTCCGGGCAGAAGTATAGGCTGGGCATGCAGTGGCTTGTGCCTGTAATCCCAGCTGCTTGAGAGGTTGAAGCATGAAGCTCATTTCAGCCTGGGAGTTTGAGATCAGCCAAGGCAACATAGCAAGATCCCCCTCTCTAAAACAATAAGAATTTTTAAAAATTACCTGAGCAAGGTGGCATGCACCTGTAGTTCCAGCTGCTTGGGAGGCTGAGGCAGGAAGATCCCTTGAGAGTATCTCTATTTGAGCTATGATGGTGCCACTGCACTGCAGCCTGGGCAACATCAGCAAAGAAGCACAAGCAGAGAGGAAAAAGTTGCAATTATGGGAAAATAATACAAATACTGGACTTCTACAGAGTTGTTTATTTGTCACTGGGCCAGGCTTTCTGACATCTCCCCAAATGTAGTAAAGGAAAGCCCGTGAGCCTTTTAATCTCTGCTTTTATTTCCACGGGATTTCCTTTCCCTATTCCCATCCAAGTCTATAGAAAGTGTTCCCTGGGCTGTTTTCTCCACTGTGGTCCCACTGCCCAGCTTTCAGGTGCCATCCTGGCACAACAGTGGGTTCCCTTTGTCTCAAGTTGGCCATTTGCATCTCTGTGGCCTCCTTGCCTGGCACCCACTGATGAAGCATTTGCCCCCTGTGTGCTCAGAGCTCCTCATTTGCATTTCCCCACAATAGTGAATGGCTTAGGGCCTATTGAAATACAGTTGCTAACTGGTGAATAATTCAGCCTGGAATCACAGCCCTGTAAGGCTGAGACTTGCAGCTTTTCTAAGAGCTCTGAACACTTCGGCCCTGGCACCGTGGACCACAGTTGAAAGTAAAGGCAGGGCAAGAAACTGAGAGGAACTTGACCCCAACGGGGCAGGCCTTTGCTGTTCTCCTGGGATATCATTCCAGGGAGAAAGTCTTGAGTAGTTCAAACCAACCCCACAAAGTACAGTCAATGTTTAGGTCCTAAACTGAGCCAGTACACAAAGCAGAAATCACATATGGTCAAAATTGCCCTTCAATATCATTTAATGCCTATAAACAGGGAAGACACTGTTACACGTTTACAACTGTGGACAGTGATCCTCAGAACCATGGGACGTTTAAGACCACTGAGGAATGAATGAAAGGGGGGAACAAAATAAAGTCTAGGAAGAGATATCTTTTTCTTTTTTTTTTTTGAGACGGAGCATCAAGCTATCCCCCTGGGTAGAGTGTCATGGCATCACGCTCACAGCAACCTCCAACTCCTGGGCTCAAGCAAGTCTCCTGCCTCAGCCTCCCAAGTAGCTGGAACTATAGGCACCCGCCACAACATCCGGCCATTTTTTTGGTTGCAGCCATCATTGTTGTTTGGCGGGCCCGGGCTGGGGATTCGAACCCACCACCTTAGGTGTATGTGGCTGGCGCCTTAGCCGCTTGAGCCACAGGTGCCGAGCCAGAGAGAGATATCTGTTTTCAAAGCACTTTGCCTTTCAGATAACTGCTAAATCTCCAGCCACAGTTATTCTTATTCTTCACACATCCCTGGTAGAAAATGGGGCTCGGGGAGTGGTAATAACAACAGCAGCTGGCACTCAGGAGAGCCAGGCACTGTTCTAACTGCCTGATGTGCATTAGCTCAGGCCACATTTACTACAATAAAAATCATTATCCCTATTTCATGGAAGAGTAAGCCGAGGCATAGAGGGCCTGGGGAAATTTTCTGAGGTTACTCTCTAGAACGCAGAGTGAGATAGCCTCAGGAGGGGGTGGCTGATGGGAATCTCATTCTGGTGCCCCGAGTAGAGTGCTGTGGCATCATAGCTTACAGCAACCTCAAGCTCTTGGGCTCAAGAGCTCCTCTTGCCTCAATTTTTCTATTTTTAGTAGAGATGGGGTCTGGCTCTTGCTCAGGCTGGTCTTGAACTCCTGAGCTCAAGCAATCCACCTGCCTCAGCCTCCCAAAGTGCTAAAGATCACTTCCAGCTGAAGACATTTGACACACAGAAGTCGTAGAAAGATGCCTTTTCTGAACTTCCCTTAATCCCCCCTCTGGGGAAACTTAAAGCCAACAAGGAGCCCAAGGAGCCAGAGCATCAGCACCAGGATGAGAAATCGCATAAGTAAACATTCTCTCAAGCCTCAAACCTTCCATTTGTTTCCCCTAAAAGAACATCTGTTTTCTCACAGACGCCCTTTCTCACCACTCCCTTTCCCCCTTTAAGCTGGTCTGTAAACCTTTATCCCTGGCTGTTCAGCAATCTAAGGTAGTTCCCACATGCATATGAATTTAAGGGGAAGCTCTCCTCCCAACACCCTGAGTTACTTGTGAAGGAAATGCAGCATTTCAATAAATGGAACTGAGAGGTGGAGGGGAACGCACCGTGTAAGCAAAGGAGCAGGGGAACGAAGACCCAGGGCAGGTGTGGGGAAGGGCCTACTGTGGCTGGAGCAGAGGACAAGTGAGATCCAGTATGGGAATCTCAGGCTGGATGACCAGGCTAGAGCCAAATCAAGGGACAGGCAAAGAACTTGAGATACGGAAGGATCCTTAAACCTCCCTCCCCGTCAAAACAGCAGAAGAGAAGTTGGGTGAGGTGCCTCACGCCTGTAATCTTAGCACTCTGGGAGGCTAAGGTGGGTAGAGTGCTTGAGCTCAGGAGTTGGAAGCCGGTCTGAGCATGAGCAAAACCCCATCACTACTAAAAATAGAAAAACTAGCCACCTACTGTGGTGGGTACCTGTAGTCCCAACTACTCAGGAGGCTGGGGTAAGAGGACCACTTGAGCCCAAGAGTTGGAGGTTGCTGTGAGCTATGTTGATGCAATGGCTTATCAGGAAAACAGTGAAATTCTGTCTCAAAACAAACAAACTAAGAAACAAACCCAGCCCCCCCCTCAAAAAAAATAGAAGAGGAAGAAGATCATGTCTTTGAGAGTGCCAGTGGCTTGTCAAGGCCAGGAAGCCAGTGAACAAGGGAGATGTAGTTAGAAGACTCAGGCTCTGAAGTCCAGTTCCAGGCTCTTTCACTGCGGTGTGCTGCCTCCTTTGAGCTGGACACGGGATGTGGTGGGAGGGACAGACCCCTCCCCTGTGTTGCCCAGATAGCTTGCCTGCCTTCATTCTCCAGACTTGGTGTGATACCAGTGCTGGCTCCAAACAGCCTGTGCTGGCCAGCACACCTGTGCCGGCACCAACCTGTGCTGTCAAGCACCTTGCAGTTCGGCTGTTCCCAAGAGCAGAGAGCAGGAGCCAAGTGACCAGCACTATTTCCTCTCCTGGGATGATTTTAGGATTTCCCACTCTCCTCCCTGAAGCATTTCCTGCTCAAAATAAATTTTTCCTAGGCCAATTCAGCTGCTCTCTAATTCAGGCAAAACTAGAGATGCGGAGAAAAACGAACACGGGTTGAGGTTAGTGGGCCTATTGTTTGCACGACAGAGATGCTAGATAATTACGTAATCCTGTCCCTCACCCACTCTGCCCCTGTCCCACGACCCTGGAAGGCATTGTTTGAGTGTTTTATTCAGAGGTTCTCTTGATTAAGCACAAAGGTATACCTCCTCCATGGAAAAGACAGGTGCAGGCCACATTGTGGTTCTTGGATATTGATGGCTTTGTGCAGAAGACCAGGCCATGCCCACAGCCCTTTGTGCCATCCACTGAAACTGCCCCCAGCTTGTCTTCCCCACCATTAATTCCTTGCTCCCCTCCATCTGGCCTCTGGCATTGTTTTCTGAACCTGCCTTGTGTTTTTCCACCTCAGAGCCTTTGCCCCCACACCTGCCTTTATGAAATGTCCTCCCCACTTCTTTCCACCCAGTCAAATCAGAGTCCTCTCACCCTGATTCAGCTGGCACCAGGCCAGCACTTTCACAGGCGTTATCTCATCCTGCAAGGCCTGGCATACGTTTCTTCTTATCTGGGAAACTCTCTGGGGCTACCTCAGCCGGAAGTGACCGCTTCCTCCTTTCTCTTACACTTATTGTCTGCGCGACTTATTTGGCGCTTAATACATCCTAGTGTTCTATAATGAATCATTCACTTGCTCATTCATCTACTTAACAAGTACTTACTGAGCAATTATTATTTTTCCACACACTGTGATAGATGCTGGAGATATGGAGATGAAGAAGTCACCTCGGTTGTCCCCAAGAAACTCTCTGCAGTGGTGAAAACTGGCACACAAGGAGATGCTTAGCGTAATAATTGATGAGCACAGGCTGCGTGTTGGAAGCACAGGACGGGAGCTCTGTGAGGGATGGGAAGAAGGTGGCCCAGCAAGGTGGGGCAGCACATTTTCTGGAGGGGCAAGAAGAACAGTTGCCCAGAGCTGAGGAGCAACTGAGTGTGGCATGTGGAGGGGAGAACACACAGCATTTATAGCTAGAGCCAAGCGTGTTACCAAAGCATAAGGTGTGCAGGATAGAATTGGAGGGAATGGAATTCCAGGCGCTGAAGCTTGGCTTCATCCTGAGGGTCATGGTTTGCCATTGAGGGTTTTAAGCGAGGGATTGACTCAAGCTTTGTGGTTTCAGATCACTCTGGCTACACTGTGAAGGCTGGATAAGATCAGGCAGAGGTTTGAGGCAGGAAACTGTTAGGAGGCAGTGACAATAACCCAGGGCAAGGGACACGCGGGTGACGATGTCTGCATCAGGAAGGAGGACACAAGATGTGAGAAATAGACAGGATGTAAAATCACACCACAATCACTGCTCTGGAGGGCCTTACAACGGAAAAGTGTAGCACAACATTACAACGCAATGCACAGAACCATAACAGATTGAAAAAGTGCCCTCAGAGCACAGGAGAGATGGCAGCTGATGCTGTCTAAGAAATGTGGACCATGCTGTGGACTTGGCATTCTTACAGCCTGAATGTTCATGCAGATGTGTCAGAGCTCTTCTCCTGGATAGTGGGCTCACTGAGGGCAGGGCCCTGGGGGGAGCTAACGCACTGCAGCTCTTGTGACATCCAAGGCTTCTGCTGTCCAGGTTGGGGGACGGGATAAATTGTGTCCCAGGGAACCATGCTCTGTAACAGGCAGGTCAGGAGTTTTCGCAGCAGGTGGAGAACAGGGAAAAAGCAACAGACGTGCTCCCAATGGGCTACAGGGACGATGCACAGGGTTGGAGCTAGACTGGGCTAAGTCCACACCTCTGCTCTGCCATTGGCCAGTTATGTGATCCTGGGCAAGTGTAGGTGGGCACCTTTATTTATTAAAATGAGGGTAATATTACCCACCTTGCTGGATCATTTTCAGTATGATGTGAAATACCAAGTACCTTGGAGCACACGCTGTCAGTAGACGTCGGTGTCACCGAGGTTGGTGTCTCTCTTCTTGCCTGTTCCCCTCCCTAATCTGTGAGATCCCAGAGTACAGCAGAGACTATCTCTCTCTTTTGTATTTTACCTTTATTTTTGCCCCCAGCGCCTGGCTCACAGTAGCTGCTCAACCAAGGTTTTTTATTTATATTATCACTTGCAATGTTACTTCAGAGCCCAGTAAAATTATTTAATTTCAGATTAGCTGCTTAACCTTGAGACAATAAAACCAGAAGACAAGTTGACTAAAACATGATTCCTGCCCTCAGGGCGCAGAGATAATTCCAATATAATTTGGTTCTCTAAGGCACCAGCGTTCTCCTCCCCCCCTTTTGCAAATCTCATTCGTTTAAGAGATTTAAAAATCTGTATGTTGACGTCTTTCCAGCTGTGTGTCTCCCGCCCTGACTTCTCTCTGAACTCTAGATCTCTGTACATTCCCGAATGCCAACTTGACATATGTACTTGCAATTTAATGTCTAAAATTGCACCTCCTCCAACATGTCCACCTAGATCTGCTATTCCTCCTGCATGGATTTTTCTCATCCACCCAGATGTTCAAGCCATTAACCTGGGAGTTATCTTTAACCCTTACCTCTCCCTCAGTGTCCACAGGCAGAAAATACCCAGGCTTCCAAAACATGGAGGCTATCTCCTCTTCCTCCCATCCTGCTGCTGCCGCTGTCTCTCACCTGAAGACTGTTTAATCTCCCCTTGGTAGCCTCACTTTTATTCTTGCCTCACTTTCTAGATAGTAGCCAGAAAAATATTTAAAATTATGTATCAGACCATATTACTTACTTACTTAAAAGCCTTTAAAGATTTCCATGTGCTTAGGGAGAAATTCAACATGGCGACTATGGCTGTTGGCCCCACAAGACCAGAACCCCAACTCCTCTCTCACTTCCTGTCACTCTACTTTCTGTGTCTTCTCCTGGCAGTTCTCAGACAACCTGTCCCCCTCTGGCTCTATGGGCTTTGTCTCTCCTGATTTTCATGGGAAACTCTTGACCAACCACTTAAATAATTGACAACTCCAACTGACCCATGAAGTCTCAGTTTAAATGTTCAATTCCTCTGGAACCTCCCCCACATGGTCCCCTCTTCTTTTCCCTCTAAAGTGCACATCCAAGTTCTTTTGTCCTTTGTTCCCCTATGGCATTTATCATCCCGTGCATGTGTATACTGACTGTGCAAATAGTTGATTAGCGTCTATCCCCGTTCCCACCACACGTGCCTCCACCTCTGCCATCTGCCATTGCAGTTCTGGAGCCTAGCACGGAGCTGGTCTGTGGGACGCAGTGGATCTTCTCTGAATCGATGTGGTGAAGGCTGGGAGGAGGAGACAAGCCAGCGACTGGGAGAGGTCAAAGAAGGAGCTGAGCCTTCTGAATGGTGATTCATCAAAGGCATTGAAGATGCGAAAGTGTTTGATGGAAGATCTGAAAGCTGGGTGAGATGCAGCAGGCGGAGTGGGATGACCCTGAAGGAGTGGGTGGAGGGAAGGTTTTCCAGGTGGCAGGACAGTCTGGTTGGGTGTATCTGAGAAATGATGAGTAACCAGAGTGTCTGGAATATAGGGCTTGGGCAGGGGAAGTGGGCTAGAAAGGGCATGACAACGACTTTAGTACCCGTGCTTAAAACTCCAAGACATAGTGATGGGTGGCCAAGAGGTTTCCCCTCAACAAGTAGGGTCTTCTCTTCCTGGAGGGTGAGTACTTGGGATATTTTACAAAAATCTGTTTCCTTTAATTAGCTCCTAGCCAGGAGTTAGGGGATAATTTCCCCCCATATCTTTCAGCTTCTGGTGCCTTCTATCCCTCCCGACCCAGGCACCTGGCTGAGCAGGCTTGGGCCCCTTGGCAGTGGAAACAGAATGCCGCTGCTTCCGTCATGTGGATGGGCTCATCTAGCTCCACATTAGGAAATCTGGGAATTTGAACAATTTATAAGGAAAAAAATTAGGCCAGAATTCCAATAATTTCACCAAAGGCATTTGACTCATGTTTGACTCATACCCAGGTGTGGACCCTCTTGACTCATTGAGACACTAAAAAAATATCTTTCAGCTGTATATGTGACTTTCTGAGCCTTTCATCTACTGTTGAAAATACACACATGGCTCTTCTCTTCAATGGATTACAGATTTTCTGGGTTTTTGAGCTCTTTTTAGAGACCAAGTCTCACACTGTCTCCCAGGATGTAGTGTAGTGGCATCATAGCTCTGCTCACTGCAACCTTGAACTCCTGAGCTTAAGCATTCCTCCTGCTTCAGCTCCCCGAATAGCTGAGACTCCAGGTGTGCTATCATACCTAGAATTTTTTTTTATAGGAATGGGGGGGGTCTCACTATGTTCCCTAGGCTGAAGGTTGGTTCCTGGTTCAGGTTTTGAACACCTGGTCTCAAGCCAAAGTGCTGTGATTACAGGTGTGAACCACCACACCTAAACTTTTATAGTTTTAAAGGGGGTTGGGTTTTTTTTTTTGGAAGGAGATTTTTTCTGAGACAGTCTCATTCTATTGTCCAGGCCAGAGTGCCTTGGAATCAGCCTGGCTCATAGCAACCTCAAACCCCTAGGCTCAAGTGATCCTCCTGCTTTGGCCTCCTGAGTAGCTGGGACTACAGGCACCCAATTTTTCTATTTTTAGTAGAAACAAGGGTCTTGCTTTTTCTCAGGCTGGTCCTAAACTCCTGAGCTAAGGGATCCTCCCAGGGCATTTCAGAGTGCTGGGATTATAGGCATGAGCCACTAGCTCAACTTAAAGGGATATTTCTTAAGTGTTTACCATACACTCTGTTAGGTGCTTTCCATGAGTTACTTCATTAGTCCTCATACTCACCCTATCGGGAAGTGATAAGATCTATCCTCTAGATAAGGAAACTAAAGTTCAGAGGGATTAAGTAACTTGCCCAAGGTCATACAGCTTGTAGGCAGTAAAGCCTATATTTGTAGTGAGGTCTGTCCTGCCCAAAGACAGCTCTCAGCTCTGCTGCTATGAGACTTTTCAAAGACAAGGCATATTGACTGAGTTTGGGAGAGAATTATCAACATTACTTTTTTTTTTTTTTTTTTTGCAGTTTTTGGCCAGCGCTGGGCCTGAACCCACCACCTTCAGCACCATGGGGCCGGCGCCCTACTCCTTTGAGCCACAGGTGCCACCCAATATTACTTCTTTTTTTGAGACAGAGTATCATTAGTCATCCTCAGTAGAGTGCTATGGTGTCACAGCTCGCAGTAACCTCAAACTCTTAGGCTTAAGTGATTCTCTTGCCTTAGCCTCCCAAGTAGCTGGGACTACGGGTGCACACCCCAAGGCCTGGCTATTTTTGTTGTTGTTGTTGAAGTTGTCATTGTTCAGTTGGCCTGGGCCGGATTTGAACTGCCAGCCTCAGTGCATGTGGCTGGAGCCATAACCACTCTGTTACGGGCACCAAGCCTATCAATATCACTTTTTAAGAAAAAATTTTTATTTTAAAATAAGTAGATTCCCAGCAAGTTGCAAAAAACTATAGACTTCACCTAAATTCCTCAGTGGTAACATATTACATAATTACAGCACAATATCAAAACTAGGACACTGAGGCGAGGTTCAATCCAGAGTTTATTTAGGGTTTACTGATCAAGGTTACTTTTATAACGAACTTGGCTGGGAGCAGGAATCAATCTTCAGGAGGCCCTTTGGAGCCTTGTCTCTCCTGAACATTTTAATTCTCACCTGAAGTCCTGGGTTTCTTGAAATAGCAGGTCTGTAGCAGGGATGAATCAACTGACACAGGAATATCCATTTTTGCTGCTACAGGTCTCAGGAAAAGCTCTATTCCCAAGGGAACTCAGAGACTTTGTGCTTTTTTAACATGAAAAGAACTCTCGGGAGTGACCTGGCCCAAGTCTGTTTACTTGGAGGGCCCCTCAAACCCCTTGTGGCTACCTGAGGCCTGGCCCAGCCAAAATGCCTCTCTGCCCCCCATTGTCTGTCTCCTGGCAGCTGAGGACAAGTGATAAGCCTGGGAGATGAGGCAGGATCTGAGTCTGAATCACTGCTCACCTATCAGGAGGTTCAGAGCTGTGAACCTGCCTGAATCGCTGGCAGACAACCAGGACATTTTTATCTGGAAAAACTCCCCCCAGGACAGCCCCAACCTGACTGAGGGAACAATGGCGGGAAGTGGAGGCCCGAGCTTGGGTGGTAGGGCCTGCCACCCACACTCCTTTGCAGTATTATTCCTGGCCCAAACAGAGATTTGCTGTCGTTCAGACAGACTGTGGGAAGAGGTGCAAATGAGACTTGGAAACTAAAAGGAAGTGGTATGATGGCATGGGAAGCGATAGGAGATTGTTTTCCCAGCTTTAGAGATTGAGTTAGGAAAGACTCTGAGAACAGCCTCCCTGCTTGCCATCCTAGTAACTGTGATGGCTCCTTGGCCCCCAGACCAAATATTGAAGCCACTTAGGGGTACATTTCCTTGCCAAATTCTTTCATGCCTGAATTTTCGAGACCCTGGAACAAATGAGAAATCAGGGCTCACAGGCAGGCACTTCACATAAACATGAAGGCAGCTGGACTTGGGCCCCTGCCTCTCACTCAGGTAAACCTAGTTCCTCTTCTTCAGTCCTGTGACAACAGTGTAGGGGTGGGAAGGGCGTGATCCCCTTTGCTCCCTACCAGAAGGGTCGCTGTCACAAAAGACAGGTTAACAAGAGAAAACCATCACAGATTCATTTGATCTAAGTTTTACAATACCTGGGAAGCTTCAGAAATGGAGACCCAAAGGCTCCGTACTTTGGGGCATTGTGTTCTAAGCTCTGGTAGTCGGAAATCTGCCTAGACTGACATAGTTTGTTCTTGGTGAACTCACCCTGGTTTCTAGAAATGACTGACTGTTTTAACCCAATGCTCAAAAGCTGTTATGTTGAAGTTGTAAGCCGCAGAGCCTTAGAATGTGACCTTATTTGGAAATAAGGTCATCACATCCAAAAAGAAATTGGATAAGATGAGGTTACCCTGGAGTAGGGTGAGTTCCTAATCCAATATGACTGGTTTTTTTATTTAAAAAAAAAAGGGGGGAAATTTGGACACAAACATTGTGTGAAGATGAAGGCAGAGGGCAGGGAGATGCTTCCACAAGCCCAAGAATGTCGAAGGTTGCCAGCAAAGCCCCCGAAGCTCAGAGAGAGGCATGGGGCAGACGCTTCCTCGCAGCCCTCAGAAGGAGCCAGCCCTGCTGACGCTTTCATCCCAGACGTCTCCACTCCAGAACTGTGAGACAATGACCTTCTGTTGGGTAAGCCACCCCGTTTGTGGTACTTTGTTAGGGCAGCCTAGGAAACAAATACGCTGTCTTAAAAATTTTGTTTCAGAATCTTTCTCAGACTCGAGAAAGACATCACTGGCCTGTGCTGTGTGAAACCCACCTCCTTTCCACTTTTAATGTTGGCATGGGTCTGTTACCATTTTTATTGGCCTCCTACTTTTTCCATGCTTAATAATTCCTATAAGCAAAAACAAAATGATAAAAAAAAAAATCCATAAAATGTCTGAAAGTGATTGTACTCAAATTAGTGCCAGACTCCTCTTTCTGAAAAAACAAAATCAAAACACAGATCTGACACCTGGCTGTACCCGGCATTTCTGACTGGTTCTTAATTCAAACGGAACCAGAACTAACGGATGAAGAAACTGATGGAGGCAAAATACTGCTCTGTTCTCAGTGGAGCTGTGACACCTGAATAAGTGGCTCCCTGTCTTGAGATCTCAGGTGCACAGACAAGGGAGAGCGGAGCTACCCCAGAAGGCCTGTAGAACTCCTGTTGCTGGCAGAAAGATGGCTAAGAAAATGAAAGAAGGTATGTAAATAGGGTCCACAGCCCTGCTGGAGAGAGGCACCCTTTGGATACATCCAATGCAGTATTGTACATCAGGGACAACTGGGGCACCTGGGCTCCTGTGGGACCTGGCAGCCATCTCTGTGATCCAGGCACCACTGGGACCTGGTATTCATGTCTCCTGGTCATAGGGTCCTGGCACTGCAGCTCCAGATTTGGACCTCCACGCTCTGGAGTGCTGGCTACTGACACAAGTCAGTTAATGTTAAGGACACAGCTGGCAAGCCCCCAGTATGACTTCTTTTGTCTCGAGAGTCCCTTGGAACCTTCTCTGGGTGGTACTGTAGGCTCGGACTCGGGCAGTTGGCTACAAAGGGCCACCAGAAGGGAGGGAAGATGTTGGACAGCAATCCCTCATCCCTGACACACGGGCTTGCTTGGTCTTTGCAAGGTCCTTTGCTTTCCCTGCCTAAAGGTTCATAGTTTTGTTACAAGTGGAAGGGAAGAGAGGGCAGAGGGTATGGGGTATGGGGAGTGGGGTGCCAGGGTTAGAAGATCATAGCTGGGCCCTTCAAAGAACCAACTACAACTGGGCAACCTCCAGTCCTCATTAGCAGCTGCCCTGGCTCAGCTTGTCTACAGCCTCCCCTCAGCCTACCCATTCTCTAAGGGGTGCTCAAGGCAGAAGACAGGGAGGAGGCGAGATGTGGGAGGGTTTGGGGAACTGCCTGGGGAGTCCAGATCCTGGTACTCGCCAACTGGAGAACTGGCTTCCACAAATGGCACCACCCTTTGGGGCCACAGATTCATTTATTGATCCAACAGGGTCCACCTTGGGGCATCCAAACCCCTTCTCTCTCTTGTTCCTGCCCTCATCACCTCCCCAGAGTCACCTCAGTCCTCTTCTCTCCCTCTCTTCTCCTGCACCACCCCAGCTCCATTACAGGAAGGCATCGATCACACCTACAGTTCCTGGGCACCCTGGGCACCCGGAGCAGTATGAGTCTTTATTCTTCAGAATATATCACCAACAAAACAACCCTTTCTCTTGCTAATATTGACTGCCTTTTCCTAGCTCAACTCAGATGACTTGTTGTGCTGACAAACTCTGTTTGTTTGAGTTGTCATAAGAAAGCCCAAGAAAAGGTGAGAGAAGAAAAAAAGTCTGTCTGCCCCAGCAGCACAGCAGAAAAGAAAGCCCGGCTCAGCCTCGTTCCAGGAGAAGAGCCTTGCTGTAGTCCTGGGGTGGGCACACTCGACATGCACAGGACAGAAAGAGTTAAGGAAATGCATTTGGACCCAGCACCCTGGCTTGAAACCCAAGCTCCCCAGGTCCCTTTCAGAACACAGAGGCAGGAACATGTCTATTGTCAACAAACACCACCACCAGACCAATAGGAAGCTAGAGTGTGGCTCTAAGACAGGGGCCTCTGGGTGTCGCCAGGCAACAGGCACAAAGGCGGCTGGATCAACTGCCCAGCAGACGTTGATACCGGCCCCCTCCCCCCAGGGGCTCCTGCTCCAGCACAGCCAGGTGAGAGAGCCCCCCACTGCCAGGTACCCCCAAGATCAAATGACCATCCGTCTTGGGATGTGGGGGGGAAGGAGGTGGTTTAGAAAAGGCTTCATTTGGAAATTACACGGTAGTTTATCAAGAAGCTGGGCTGATGGCAAAGGTGAGGATCAGCCAGCAGAAAGGAAATGTTGCTGCCAACAAGGGCAAAACGTCCTCCCTCCTGTTCTTAAAGTCAGGAGAAGCGCACAACCCCAGGACCCTCCCCCTGACCTCGGCTTTCCCTAAGAGATGCTGAGTGGGAGGCTTTGGGCAAAGTCACTAAATTACACCCAAGGAGACTGTAAGGTGAAACCTAAGGATGCTTGTTTCTCATTCCTATGAGGTACACTCCCTTCCTGTCACGGAGCCCGAGGAGGGTGAGTGAGTGCCCATGAAAAGCCTTCTTATCTCAAACCAATGGAGAGTGGAAGAAATCCTTTCATTCCATCAGGCAGTTATTCATTGAACGTTCACAGCAATGGCAGGGCCTGGGCAAGGTGCTGGGGTCACAAAGATGCATTGCTCCCTTTTTCCCAGGCAGTCTGGCCTACCCCAATGGTTCACCATCTTATCTGCCCTCTAAGCTGTAGACTCTGGAATCTATATTCCCAGCCCCTCCCATATCTCCTTTCTCTGAAGCACCAACCCAATGTATCAAATAATTTTTTTTCTAGATGTCTCCTCATGGGTTTTCTAAAGCCCCTCTCCCTAGCTAGACATGACCCAGGTTCAAGGTTCTATCACTAAACCTGCTCCCTGGAGTAAGCTTTGTCTTAGTGAATGACGCTACCTTTCTACTTTTATATGGGTTGAATTGAAAGCTCGGACAGCAGCCTGAAAGGGATTCTTCCCTAGTGCCCTCAGAATACATAGACCTACTGACACCTTGATTTTGGATTAGGTCTTACCTCCAGCATGGTAAGACAACAAATGTCTGTTGTTCCAAGCCACCCAGTTTGGGATACTTTGTTACAGCAGTCCTAGGAAACCAAAGCCCTCCCATTAAACATTGTCCAAGAATTAGCCTGGGAGCCTCCAGCCCTCCATCGCCACCTTTCCCCTCCACCAACCACCATAACCAATAAATCACCAAACCCATCCAATTCCACCTGCAAGATACCTCTAACATAACCCACCTGTCTTCATTCTCACTGCACCACCTTGGTGCAGACCACTGACACTGCTCACCAGAATCCTTCCTGTTGTCCTGGCCTCTACTACTATCTCCAGCTTATTTGCCCTTTGAATCGCAGCCAGAATCAACTTTCAAATATGAGATGCCACTTCCCTGCTTAAAACCTTTCAGAGGCTCCTCGTTGCTCCTAGGAAGAAGTTTAGTCTTTCTAGAGGGCTCAAAAGACACAGACTAACACAGGCCCTGGTCTCTCCTTTGTCCTCACCCCTCGTCAGCTTCTTGCCAGTATTATCCTCTAGGAATACCAAGCTGCTTTCTCTCCCGTAAACAGACCAACATGAACGAACCTTCTACCCTGCCATCATCAACGTCAGATGCCCTTTTCCTGTCTGGAGCACATTTCTCTCCCCTCTTCATGGGCCAGGCTCCTGCTTGTCAGATTGCATTGTAATTGCCTCTGTATCTGCTCCTATTCCACCCCAGACTCCAGCTCCCAGAGGGGAGTAATCCTGTCTTTCTAGTTCATAGGTGGACCTGCAGTGCCCAGGGGTGTAGTAAGTGCCCAACAATCACTTCTTTATTGACTGACTGCCTGACGGCCTGAAAGATGATGCCTATCCCAGTGAGTTCAGTCCAGAGTGCAGGAGAGCAGTCCAGAGTGCAGAGCTCAGCTTGAGAGGAACACGGTCCAGAAGTGAAGACATTCACCTGGGCCTTAAAAGATGAATAGGAACTAACCAGAATAAAGAGGGCACAGGGTGGGGAAGTCCATTTTAGTCAAGGAAGATGCCACAAATAAAATAATAGGGCATCTTGGGGAAACAGTGGAAATATCTTATGTGCCTCGAGCCTGGTCTGCAGAAACTGGGCTAACGTGGGCTGGTATCGGACTGTGAACCTCAAAGGATTTTTTTGTTTGTTTGTTTTGCATGTGAACCTTACTTTCCCTCGATATGAAACAGCAAAAAGCCAGTCAGGGATCCCCCTACGATCAGGAGAGAGGACATACACACATAGTCTGAAGTGCTGCTCTGCTGCCCTTAGTCTTTCCAGACATAAAGAACAATCTGTCGATATCCTCCGCGTAAAATCACTGCCCGTACCTGAAGGCAAGAATTAAACCAGCCATCTGCTTTCTCTTCTCCAAAGAAAACAAATTTGATTCCCTAAATGGTTTCTTGTCAAATCCATTCTCTCTCCCCAAAACTTGATTCCCTGAGGTCATTTTATTCTCTTTCTCCTTTTCCTTTCTTCCTGGAACCCTCTGGTCCAATTCTGAAGGAGAAGCATCAAACCACGAGTCTTTCCTAAGACTGGGTGGGGGTAGGCACGGGTGGAGCAAGAAGAACGTCCCCATCTGTACAGGGTGCTGCACAACCTGACCGACACCAGGCAGCAGGAGCCACTCCATCAGCTGGGAGCATGAGAGGACATCAGGGGTCAGAGTTTCATCAGCCTTTTGGAGCAACAGTGTGTCTCCAAAGTCCCTGAGATAAAGCATAGCTGTTCCTGGAGGACTGCTGAGTCACATGGTGCAAAGCTTGAGGAGAGTGCAGGGGAACGGTAGCCTGCAGGCAGCTCTGTGGTCGGAGCATGAGCAGACAAGAGCCTAAGCTCAGACACACCTGTGATTAAGACCGAGGGCCAGCAGTAGACCACCGGTAGCCCAGAGCCACTAATTGCCCTTTGTGGTGTGGGAGTGAGAGTTACTAAAGTCAGCGAGTCAGTTTTGTTCTGGCAACTTAATCTCAGGAGAAATACCATGCCAGCCAGCAGGAGCAATCAGATGGCCAGGCCATTCTCCTGGAGAGGCAAAAGGGGGCATCTGGTAGATCCCACGCATGGGTTAGCCGGTCAGAGTGTCCCTAAGGGGAGAAACCAGGACAGGGCCCATCTGGGATCAGAGTGCCCCACCTGGCCAATACTGCTGGCTCTGCCTGGTCCCAAGCACCAGAGAGGCAGGTAGAACATTTTAAGAAAGTCACTCTGAAGTGTAAAGTGAAGCGTCACTTCCTGGTAGCAGAGGGCCAGAATGGGGACCATACAGAACAACCAGAGTCGGGGAAGACTAACTCTGGGGCAGATCAGGGCCTGGAAGAGCGAACAGAAGACAAGAGTTATTCCAGCCCCAGTGAGCTACTTCAAGGGAGGCCAGCTCCTTCAATATCCTCTCATGCCTTAAATGATGCCTGTCACCATGTGTGTTCAGGTAAATGAAAGAATAAATGTCCCTGCCTTTGCCTGTTGAGATTGGTTCAGAATTTGGCACAGGCTTGAACTTAGACCCACCAGCAGAACAGGCTGCAAATGGTGGGGGAAGCAGACTGAGGAGGCAGACCTGAGATCAAACGTCCTCTTCCCCCACCCGCCAGAAGCATTTGATCATGGATTTCACCCCCTTGGTGGCTGTGACTCAGCTCATCCCTCCCCCCAAACACCCTGTCCCCTCAGTAACAACGGGGCTGCCAGGGGCACCTCTGCCTTTCATGAGGAACACAACCCCCCCTAGGTTTCTCATTGCACCCTGTCCCTGTCACAGCAGCTGCTTATGAATTGTGAAGCCATCTAATGGGTCACTCTTGCTTTTTGAAATGGTTCCCTGGTGGGTCCTCCAACAAGCAACGTGAATGTATGCCCCATGCCGAATCACTCCCGGGATCTACCAAGGCCTATTTGCAATCACCCAAACACCCTAGGTTCAAATAATTAACAGCGCCCTGGAATGCTTACCTTTGTAAAATATCGCATGCTCGTTTGAGCATAGAGAGGCTCCCGGCAGAAATATTAAGATTGCTTTTGAACAGTGGATAATTCATGGGTATGTTCACGCCCTTGATTAAGTTCTAGGTGACAGCTTGATGTGCAATTAGCAAAGCAAAACAAAACCTGGCCCACTGATCTGTTTTTTTTTTTTTAAAGCATATTGAATAAGCTTATGTCACAGATGGCAGATGGTGACTCTCAGTTGAGAGTGGTCCTGTGGAGGGGCGTGGCCTTGAAGAGGAAGTGCGGCAAATATGAAAACAGTGACTGCCAGCTGGGTCAGGAAAACAAGATTTAAAGCCCAGGCCTGGGGTCAGGCTAGGGTGATCAGATAGCCGGTTTTGAGGGGTAGCTAACGCCCCACTCTCTGAAGTCAGCTTCTCCTGGTTGTAGGGTTACAGATTCCTGCTTTTGTTCTGCCCACCTAGCTGAGCAGTGCCAAGAGGCAGACCTCAGGACAGACAGGCCACAGTGTACTTCTCTGCGGTAGGACTTTGGCCAATAAGCAGCACTACTTTGACAGCAGAATTCCAAGCAGAATTCTAAAGCTGAATAGACCCTGCCATGTCCCTCCAGGCTTCCTTTCACATGTAGAAACTTCTGTATGTCAACTCCCTCGCCCAAAGATAATAAGACTCCCTTGAAATAATGTTAATAATAATAGCTAACATCAATCAAGCCCTTAATAAGTGTCAGAAACTTTAGTCAGTTGAAACGATACCAGGAAACTACACTAAATAGTTGTGTAATTATAACGTGCTCAGTACGTGCCTCGTTCTTTCAGGGATGCTTTACACACGTTATTAGTCATTCAGTCTTCACAAGGAGGCCCGTAAACTAAATGCCATTATTATTCCCATATTTTTAGCTGAAGAAACAGAGTGGCAGAGAGGTTAAGTGAAGGCCTAGGACAAAGAGCTAATGAGTAATGGAACCAGGATGTGAACCCCAGCAGGAAAACGTGTTTTTTAGGGCCCTTAATCACTATTCTACATTTTTCTGGTCTTTACATGCATTTTGTCACTTATTCTGGACATTGCCTATTGTTTTGGCTCTATCTTGGATCATCTTCCCCTTAATCTCTGCATTCAAGCCTTACTGCTTTGTGGATTTCCTAAACCTGCCGTAATACCTCCCGCCGTAGAATCTGCCGTATAGATCATGTGAGCTAGAGGTTTAATTTCCATTCTTTTGCATGTGGATATCCAGGTATCCCAGGACTATTGGTTGCAAATATTATTCTTTACTTCTTTGAATTATCTCAGTGCACGTCCCTAAAGCCAGTCGGGCTCTGGACTCTTTTAATTCTATTCCATTGGTCTATATGTCTGTCCTTATGCTCATTAACATGCTGTCTTGATGGCCAGAGCTTTGTATGAAGTTTTAAAATTGGGAAGTGAGTCCTCCAACTTTGTTCTTCAAGATTGCTTTGTCTATTCCAGGAACCTTGAATGTCCATATGAATTTTAGGATTAGCTTGCACATTTCTGCAAATAAACTAGATGAGATTATTTTTTTAATTTCTTTTGAATTTCAGATTAATATGAGAGTACAAATAATGAGGTTACAGTGTTTGCATTTGTTAGGGGAAGTCCCTGTTGTAGTTGTGTCTTGCTCCCAGGAAGTTTCCCATATACCCTTAGCTTGTGCCAGCTGAGATTTGGATAATGATTGTGCTGGTGGGGAATGATACCACTTTAATACTGTTTTCCAATCCATGAACATGATGGATGTTTTCCATAGAGATGTTTTCCCATTTATTTGGGTGACCTTTAATTTCTTTCAATTAAATAAATTAAGTTTTCAGAGTATAAGTTTCACACATTTTTTTTTTTTTTGAGACAGAGCCTCAAGCTGTCCCCCTGGGTAGAGTGCCGTGGCATTACAGCTCACAGCAACCTCCAACTCCTGGGCTCAAGCGAGTCTCTTGCCTCCGCCTCCCAAGTAGCTGGGACCACAG
>CAUYTI010129569.1:0-37696 GCA_963575145.1 Galago senegalensis
CCTGTGGTCCCAGCTACTTGGGAGGCGGAGGCAAGAGACTCGCTTGAGCCCAGGAGTTGGAGGTTGCTGTGAGCTGTAATGCCATGGCACTCTACCCAGGGGGACAGCTTGAGGCTCTGTCTCAAAAAAAAAAAAGAAAAAGTGTTAACTTGGTACTGATATCAAATACACAAAACATTCAGTAACAGGAAAATATTCTCATTTTTATTCTTGAATGCTATTTTCAAAGTACACATTTATAAGTGTTTTACATTTCCTTGTATGAATTTTTCATTAAGTATTTTACAATGTGTACAAAGAAAAGGACATACAATATTTAATAGACTATTTTCAACAAAACAGTATTTTCAACAAAATAACTTATATCTTTTAAGAATTTGTACCTCTTTAAAACTTCAACTGAAACATCCACCTTTTTTGCTTTGCTATCAAATTAAGAATTAAACCAGCCTGAACAAATAGTAATAGTAAAAACAATTTCATTTTTCTTCAGATTATTTCATATTCTCTTGACCAAACTCTTAATTACCTTTTAAAGGTTTCAATATTGTGCTTAAAAAAAAACCAGCAGTGTATGATGCCAAACTACGTGAGAAATATGATGTAAAGTGTTGTTCTTTACCTTTCAGTTTGTTTTTAAAATATCGCTAATATCTGTATTAACTTTACAGAATATTTTAGATTCAATACTGCTTCAGGGAAAAACAAAAATTCTGAAAGAAATTTAAAAGATTCTCACACACAAAAAAAATAGAGTTTTCAAGAACAGGATGATGATGACACTAAAAACTGGGTGGAACATATTTGAGGCCAATTTTGGCCTAAGAAATTCCAAAATCCATTCCGGCTTTGGTTGGTACTAGGTTTAAATTCTTACGTGCCTAATGTACTTCAGAACTAGACTAAATAAATTAAATTTCAGAGGTTATAATACAAAATATTTAGAATTTTAACTCTATAAATGTAACTTCTAAATATAAACATAAGTGGCACAGAGGAAAGGGAAAGAGAAACAGCAAAATTGGAAGGGAGCACCATCAAGAAGCCAAAAAGTAGCTATTAAATAGTAGGATAAAAATATTTCTAATCTCCCATAATATGCCAAAGATGTTACGTGCCAGAAACCAATCTAAGAGACTTATAGTTTTTTCATTCTCCAAAATTCTTACTAACCAAATTCTAATTAACTATTTTAATTCCTTTTATACTGTACCTATATATGACTCAAAAACTAATACTTAAAATAAAAACTCTCAAACAAAAAAAAAAAAGCCTCTAAGATTTGGCAATATTCCAAATAAGATGTTATGTGCCAACAACCAATCTAAGGAACCTATAGCTTTTTTCTCTTCTCCAAAATTCTTCTTAACCAAATTCTAATTAACTATTTTCATTCACTTTATATTGTACCTGCATGTATGACTCAAAAACTACTTAAAATATGTTAACTCTCAAACAAAAACAAAACTCTAAGATTTGGCAATATTCCAAACAAAGCCACAGACTTTCATTATGTATTTAAACATTTTTATCTTCTAATGTTAAGTCAACTTGAGTGCCAAGACATTTTAAAGTTTGCTAAACACCTAAGAAATAAAAATCAGATTGAACTTGGCAACTCTAAGTGAAAATTGGCACATTATGTATTATATGGAGCATTAATTTGCTCTTAATCCCTTGTTTATTTGCAAGAAACAAAGTTACCTCACAATATGTATTATCACTGGAAAATCAGAGAGCTATGTCTGTTTTAGCTTTCCAGAAAAATATAAGATGGGTAGCTGAACTGTATGAAAACCTTCTATAAAGAAGTATTTGACATTTACTTTAAAGGTAAAGGTATTTAAAGAGAATACCTCTATTCTTACTCAAGTCCTCATTTTCTTTCTAATTCTTCAACTAGCCTCTGTAAATAGAAGTCACAAAACATCTGGCAAATTTAATACTTATAGTCATAGGTTTAAAATTTAGGATTCTGTATAAAAATAGAAAATAAGTAACAAACATGCACATAAAAAATTAGGGTACATTTATATATCAAGTTGCCAAAAATTCTATGAGTCACCATGTACCTTTAAAAGATTCCAAAATTCAGTGTGCAATAAGTTGCATTTATAAAACACAACTATTCCAAGTCAAAACAGTACGGACAGGAAAAATTAAAAAAGAAAGACAACAGGAATAAGAAAAGTCTTCAGTAAGATTTTGTATGTTTGCTGACAAAAGATGTAAACACTGTAAAGAAAGTCAAAGGAAGTACATTTTGCTTACTAATGAAAATTAAACATAAATCTAGTCAATGTGTTATATTCAGTAATTTAGAGGTTCAAATGTAAGTTTCAAGTGTCATGTAATCTGAAAATATTAAGCAAAACAAGGAAATGATTTCCATGTTATGATAGACTCAAGACTGACAGTAAAATCTCTCATTTGTTAGCAGATCTATTTAATGTGAAAAATTTGTGTAGAAAGAAATGGATCAAAATAATTACTTTCAGAGTTACCAATCTTAAAATTATTTTGTCTTAGAAGAGTACCATCAAGATGACTAAGTAAATACTTTGATAGTAAAACTTCTAAAACTAAAAATTCAGTATAGAATAAGGGACTATGTTATTAAAAGCAACTCAATTGTTGCTATTTTTCCTATTAAACAAACTGAATAGGATCCAGAACACACTGTTGAATAAAATGTAAAGGAAAGTTGTCAAAAAGCAATAACTCTGTTTGTACAGAGCATAAATCCATCATAGCAATGTATGTAAATCCATCATAGCAATGTATGTGAAGACAACTGACTGGCTTTAAAATAAATGTCCTGCTTCAAAGCCCACATCTTTAGGTAAGTCCATTAGACTTATGAGGGCAAGCCAACTTCTTTATGATGTCGAGTTATGTGCTGATTCTTTTCTGAAGGTCGTCGGAATCCTTTCTTGCAGTACTCACATCGATGAGGATAGTCCTTTGTGTGAATGGAAATAACATGCCGCTTAAAGCCGGAAGCATCTGTAGTGCTATACTCACAGTATTCACACTGATATACTTTCCTGCCACTATGTGTCTTCATATGCTTTTTAAGCTCACTCTGTTGCTTAAATCCCTTTCTACATCTCTTACACCTAAATGGAAGCTCCTTCGTATGAACTGAGAGAATATGGCGACTTAGAACAAATGGATCTGCAATCTTAAAGTCACAATGTCTACACTGGTGCATTTTTTTACCCTTGTGGGCAGCTACATGTTTCTTGAGTTCTGAAGGCCTGTGAAAGCCTTTATCACACATGTCACACTTATGGGGGTAGTCCTTCGTGTGAACTGAAATTACATGTCGTTTCAAATCACTTGAATTTGAACTTTTGTGGTCACAATGCACACACTGGTGTGTTTTGCTTTCTTGGTGGGTAAGAGCATGCTGCTGTACCTCTTTAGTATCTGAGAAAGTCAGAAGACATGTGTCGCACTTGAATGGCATCTCTTTACTGTGTTTAGTTTTTATGTGTGTTTTCAAGTTAGAGGAGTCTGCAGACCTATATTCACAGTATTGGCATTGGTACGGCTTCTCCCCAGTATGAATTCGCATGTGCTTTTTGAGTTCTGATGGGTGACGAAAACCTTTACCACATTCCACACAAATATGAGGAAAGTTCTTGCTGTGGACAGCCAAAAGGTGGCGATTTAGCAACCCTTGTTCAGCGGTCTCGTAATCACAGAATTTACACTTGTACATTTTGCTGGCTTTTTCCTTATGCACCATTTTGTGAGTATACAATGCCCCAGCATGAGAAAAATGCTTCCCACACTCATCACATTCAATGGCCTTCTCTGACTTGCTGGTCAGCTTATGACTCTCCAAGTGGTTATGTAAACTTATCTTCTTGTTAGTAGCATAATCACAGTCAGTACAGTGGTACTTCTTCTTGCTAACATGTTCAGGATGATTTTTCATGTGCCTTTTCAAAAAACCTCTTGACTTAAATTTCTTTCCACAAATCATGCAAGGATAGACAGTCAAAGGATGTCCATCCGGGCCAATAATTATTGCTAAGAAGGAAAAATAAATATGTATAAGTGATCAAACTAAGTTCTGTTTGGATTCTTCATGAACCTAAAGTGTGTGCTCTACACATTATTGGCCAAATAACTGTTATTATAACATTCTCTTTACCTCTTCCAACATAAGAGATATCAGTAACCTACTAATAAAGAGAATATAGTTTAGTTCAGTAAGAATCAATCTCACTCCATTTAACAAAAAATAAGGCAAATAATGATGAAGTGTATCAATTTACCAGTCCGCAGAAAATTATTCACAAAAATAATATCCAAAACTCCTGCTTAGGTTATCCCAAGACAAATTTATACTAACTTATAGTAAATCTCAACCATACCTATAAATATGATACATTTTAATATGAAAATCAGTATATAAAACTACACAGGGAAGGAATGTATCCTATGAATAACTGAAGTACTTGGTCCTGCTTTTCTATAAATTATGCCTGCGTTAGGCTTGGACTTTGTTCATTTTCATTTAACTAATTTATTTTAGGGAATTATTTTCATTTCCACTAAAGTCATCTAAAAGTATAATTAAATTTCCTGAATGTCTCATTAACAACATGTTTCTTTTTTATCAAAGGAAATCATTCATGAATATCACTGAATTCTGAAAATTGTATTTTCAAGTTTAATACACAAAAACTACACATAGTCTAGCAACTAAAATGTCACCCCTGTAGATACACACTAGAATTTCATGTGACAGCTCGCAGAGCATGCTGCGCCGTGGAACTTGTGCGCCCTCACCTGTTTGGTACTGCCTGGAATCAGGTCTTCTCCTTTTCTTTGGTTTTTGTTTAGCCTGTCTGCCGAGGCCAGCAGACTCATCTATGTGCAAGAGGGCACTTGCAGTGCCATTCCGGTTTTCAATTCCATCAGAATTATTACCTAACAATGTGCATTAAGAAACAAAATTATACAGTATAATAAATTCTAATGAATTAGGAGTTTTTTCTTAACTATAACAATAAAAAGTCCATGATACTCATGAATGACAAACATTCCCTATTTTTGATAATGGGTTTTCTAGGGATGTTTATGGCAAGACCACAGAAAATACCTAAGTTTTGTTCTCTGGACTCCCTTGTTGTCTTCCAAAATTTAAAGTGATAAGTCAGATACAATATCAAGATACAAAAGTCAAGTTGAAAACTTGTCTACTTATTGTATAATACAGGCATGACAGAAGTTCTTAGTAAAATTAAAGGCCAGAGGTAGCCTTATATGATTATTCTACTTTTGCTTAAATCTTCATGCTGATTAATTATTTCATACTTCTGAAACCCTAAGGTCATAGAAACTTTATTCAATTATAAACTCAGTCAGTAACTATACGACTTACCATAAGCTGCTGCCCATGCTATTGGCATGAAGGTTTTCACATCGTCATCATCATCAGTTTGCTGTTCGTGTACAGCAGTAGAGGCTGTTGCAACCGCAGCATCTTCCTCTCCTACAATCACTTCCATATAAACTTCGTCAGCAATTTCAGCAACATCTAAGAAAAATAAAAATTTTTGATGATATTTATAGAGATCATACATAAAAAATATTTTAGTGAAACGCAGAAGTAAATATTCACTAAATATTCACTGAATAAATTATTCATTTCTTGGGTTTCTCCACAGCTTGTTTTTAGAACAACCTAAGCACACACAAAGGGTCACTGTTATCCTTCCTTGGAATATGGCAGCATAATATAATCTTTACTACATTGATGCTTATTTCCTTTAAATACTAGTTGCAATAAAAATCATGAAACTACCTCCCATAAAAAGGCTCCCTACTTACTTAAATCTTCATCTTCTTGCTGAGGGTCATTGACAGTCATATAAACCATCTTCTCCCTGGGAACACGAATACTGCTGCTCTGATCAAGTAGTTCAACTCCATGATCATTCTCAGGCTCACTCTCCACAATGTCTACTGTTCCACCTAATAGGTAAGAATGCAACTCGAATTCATTGGAAACTTAATTTTCATCATTTTGACTTTTTAACTTACCTTTTATAGTATTATTATATTACTAAATTAGAAATTTCTTAAAAGTTATCTTCCGATTTTTTTCTAATCTGAATAAACAAAAATCAAGGTTAAAAATCTAAACAAAAAATATCAGATTAAAAAATGTGGAACAGGATGTATAAAATACCGAAAATTTCCTCTTTACCTAAGTCGTCCTCTCCAGAGTCAGCTTTAAAAATATATACTTTGATGACTTCAGGGCAAGTGCCATCAACTTTGCAAGGATCAATTTCTGATTCTGTATCCATGGTCACTCCAGAGGAATCATTGGGTTCTATTTTGCCAGTATCATCTACTTAAAATGCAGAAAATATATTATAAATGGTAACAGCAGATACTTAATAAAACAGAAATGATTAAATTCAATGTTTTCAAAACTTTTTTTTTAGAAATATAATATTTAGATTCACATAAAATTGGATGATTTTTTTACCCAGGCAAGTAGAAAATACAAAGAACACATTTCAAAAGACTTCCAAAAATAGGATGAGAAATAAAATTTATTTCACCTATACTCCCAGTAGTATCAAAAACTTAATAGTAAGTATTGTAAGAATATACTTCGTTTTTGAAGATCTTGAAAATAACTTCTTAGTAGTAAAATCAGTAACACTGAACTTAATGTAAATGTTCTGTCAACACAACTACAATATGTTCACAATTCATGAATACCATTGGCCTGATCTGTTTCTGTAAGAATACTTTTTTTAGACATCAAAATGACTATCAGAAAGATTCTGTAATTAGATCATCAGTGTAAATTCTAATATCAATGTGCTTAAACTTAAAACTATACACACACATCCATAATTGTACCATATGTATATATAAACATGAATTCATGAAAGATTAGTGAGTCTAGGGCAACTGCTGGCAAACGCAGAAAAATACATGCTTAAGCTCATTCTTACATACCTTAATAAAGGCAGCTTATTTCATTTTTTGTAAAAAAATAAAAAACAAAAAGAAACAAAGAAAAATCTTTGCCAATAGAGACATGTAACAATTTCCAATAGTGCAAATATAGAAAATAAACAATTTATGTGTTAAGCCTCAAAAAGTAGCAAGAGGAGTTAAATTCAGTATTATGATTAGGAACTGAAAATTAAAACATGTAAAAAATGTCTTGAAAAAACAGAGTTGGCCAGGTACTATAATCTTAGCAAGATTATATTGTCTGGGAGGACAAGGCAGGTGGACTACTTGAGCTCAGGAGAAGATCAGCCTGAGCAAGACTAAGACCTTGTCGCTGCTAAAATAGAAGAACTAGCTGGGCGTTGTGGTGAGTACCTATCATCCCAGCTAAGGCTAAGGCAAGAGGACTGCTTGAGCCTAGAAGTTTAAAATTCCTGTGAGCTATGATGCCATTGCACTCTACCCAAAGTGAGACTCTGTCTCAAACAAAAATAAAAGCAAAAACACAAGACTCACAATTATTGCATAACAATCAAAAAAAATATTAGGCTCAGAACCTCAAGTATCTAAGGTGCCAGCCACATACACCAGAGCTGGCAGGTTCAAATTCAGCCCAGGCCTGCTAAACAACGACAGCTACAACCAAAAAACAGACAGGCGCCTATAGTCCCAGCTACTTGGGAGGCTGAGGCAAGAGAATCACTTAAGCCCAACAGTAGAAGGGTGCTGTGAACTGTGATGCCACGGCACTATACTGTCGCAAGGCAACAGCTTGAGGCTCTGTCTCAAAAAACAATAATAATAATTCAAAAAGAACCCAGACTAGAAATTATAATAAATAAATCCCTATAAAGTAATCTTACATACATGTAGCTAGCCAACGGTTGTCCACTGTGCTCTTACATACAACAGAAAACTATGACACTGATTAATAAACACTTAATACCACTATCAACTTAATTTATCACAAAAGTTGGACTTGTTGATGTTTAAGTCCATTAGAAAAACACTGAAGAGGGCGGCGCCTGTGGCTCAGAGGAGTAGGGCACTGTTCCCATATACTGGAGGTGGCGGGTTCAAACCTGCTCCGGCCAAAAAAAAAGAAAGAAAGAGAAACACTGAAGAAATGTTCTAATCTAAATGGCTTAGATTAAAATGGCTAAAAATGAAGCAGAGAGTAGGATGGAAGTCCTGCAAGAGAAGGTTCATTTAACTTGTCTTTAGTACTCTCAATACCCCTTTTCATTTTTACTTTTTGCCTTTTAGTTCCTTTCCTTCTTGGTATTCCTCTGCTGGGTATTTTGCTGTTTTGATTAAACATTTCTTTTATTCAACTCAACCAAATCACAAACAATGAATAAAACTCTACAGCAGGTATTGGATAAAAATATGAAAAAAAAAAAACAACTCAAGAAATTTACAATCCAGTGGGAAACCAAACAAGTGAACCGATACCTTTACTTTTCTGAGATAGGGTCTCACTCTGTTATGTAGGCTAGAGGCCTCTGCCTACCTCACAGCAACCTCAAACTCCTGACCTAAAGCCATTCTTTTTTTTTTTTTTTTTTGAGACAGAGTCTCACTATGTCACACTCAGTAGAGTACCGTGCTATCACATGTCACAGCAACCTCCAACTCTTTGGGCTTAGGCTATTCTCTTGCCTCAGCCTCCCAAGAAGCTGGGACTATAGGCACCTGCCACAATGCCTGGCTATTTTTGTTGTTGTTGTTTTTGTTGCAGTTTGGCCAGGGCTGGGTTTGAACCCGCCACCTTTGGTATCTGGGGCCAGCACCCCACCCACTAAGCCACAGGCACCGCCCAAGTCTCCCAGCAATTGGGACTATAGGTCCACTACCACGCCTACTAATTTCTCCCCATCCCTCACTTTTTAGTATAAACAGGAACAAGAGATTCACTCTTTCTTAAGCTGGTCTTCAACTCCTGACTGAGCTTAAGGGATCCTCCCATCTTGATCTCCCAGAGGTTAAAATAGGTGTGAGATACCAAGCCCAGCCCAGATGATTAATTTTAAATATCATTACAACACAGCTACCATTTAGCGATTACCAAAAATGTAACTTAATATTTATAATTCTATGAGGAAATGCAATAATGCTGCAAACATTTTACAGCAAAGCAACCTGAAGTTTAGAAAAGCTAAATCACTTATTCATATAGCTAGTAACTGTCAAACCAGAAATGCAAATCTCTATCCATATGACTCAAAAACAAGAATGTATTCTACAGCTTTAAGTTGTTAGGCAAAATAATAATTTTTTAAAAAAAATCAATAAACTGGCTTGGCACCTCCAGATCAGAGGCTAAGAGCACCAGCTAAGAGCACACAGGAGTTGGCGGATTCAAATCCAACCCAGGCTTGCCAAACAACAACATCTGCAACCAAAAAATAGCCGGGCGTTGTGGCAGGCAACTGTAGTCCCAACTACTTGAGAGGCTGAGGCAAGAGAATCACTTTTTTTTTTTTTTGAGACAGAGCCTCAAGCTGTCCCCCTGGGTAGAGTCCCATGGCATCACAACTCACAGCAACCTCCAACTCCTGGGCTCAAGCGAGTCTCCTGCCTCTGCCTCCCAAGTAGCTGGGACCACAGGCACCCGCCACAACACCCAGCCATTATTTTTTCTGGTTGCAGCCGTCATTGTTGTTTGGCAGGTCCGGGCTGGGGATTCAAACCCGCCACCTTAGGTGTACGTGGCTGGCGCCTTAGCCAGTTGAGCTATAGGCGCAGAGCCAAGAGAATCACTTAAGCCCAAGAGTTGGAGGTTGCTGTGAGCTGTGATGCCACAGCACTCTACCAAAGGTGACATAGTGAGACTGTCTCAAAAAAAAATCAATCAATAAACTATATAACTAAAGATACTCTCCAGTGGAGAGCAGACAAGTATGTTCACTAGAAACACAATGAGTATTACTCAGCTAAGGCTGTGATGGTTAAATTTCTACTGAGACAAAGTCTCACTCTTGTCACCCTGGGTAGAGTGCCATGTCATCATAGCTAATGGCAACCTCAAAACTCTTGGGTTCAAATGATCCTCTTGCTTCAAATAAACTGGATATAATGTCTGACTAGTTTTTCTACTTTTAGTACATAGAGAGTCTTGTTTTTGCTAAGGATGGTCTTAAACTTCTGAGTTCAAGCAATCTACCTACTTAGGCCTCTCAGAGTGCTTGGATAACAGTTGAGGGCCACTGCTCCCACCTAAATCACAGACCTTTTTGAGAGAAATACAAGTCAGATATTTTGAATGCTGTTCTATTAAAGTGCTAAAAGGAAACAAAAGTCACCCTAGAATTCAATATCCAGAAAAAAGAAATGTCAACAATTAAGTAGAAATAAAAACTGACAAAATCTGTCAACAACAGATCTGACTATAAGAAATATTAAAGCAGGTAATTTAGGTGGAAGAGAAAGTGATAACAAATGGAAACTTGGATCTACAAAGAAATAAATGGGACAAAAATGAGATATATAGGTAAAAATAAAAAGGTCTTTTATAGATTCTTAAATTTCTTCCAAGAATGATGAGAAAGCATGTGAGCCTCATATGTAGAAGTAAGCTTCCAACAACAACAGCACAGAGAAAAAGGGAACAGAAATAAACTATAATAAGGTTTTCTATTTTTAAAAGGCCAATATTAAAGAAAAATTTAACTTTCTACACATTAGGATGAAGGACTGCTTAAAAATAGCATCCTAAAATTTTCTTCCTTATAAATATGAGTACTGTCAAATTTAATTACTTGATTTCAAACAAAAGATACAAGAATATCAAACATAAGACTACTAGGAAGAGTTTTTGGTATATTTCTGACATAGTAACATTTTTTTTTATTTTTTTGAGACAGGGTCTCACTCCATTGCCTTGGCTAGAGTACAGAGGCAGCATCACTGTCATAGCGTACTACAGCCTGAAAACTCCTGGGCTCAAGCATCCTTCTGCCTCAGCCACCTGATTACATGTGTGCACGACCATGCCCAGTTAATTTTCTGTTTTTGGTAGAGACAGGGTCTCATTCTTGAGCTGGTCTCAAATTCTAGAGCTCAAGTAATCCTCCTGGTTCAGCCTCCCAGAGTCCTAAGATTACAGGTATAAACCACAGTGCCTGGCCCATGATAAGATATCTGCAAACCAAATTAAATACACATTTGTTGTAAAAACCAAAATGTCACACTAATTTCTAACACAACTTAAATTGAGAAGATCACACATAAAAATTAAAAATTTCTTTATATTAAGATCAAAGTTGAACTTTGTAGAACAATATTTAATGTTAACTTGATATAATTAGTTTTCTTAAAATTGATTCATTTTCCTATATTATAAAATTCAGTTTTTAAAAATTCCTTTTTTTAAGAAGCAAGAGTTACATCCTATCACCCAAGCTGGAGGGCAGTGGTATAATCATAGTTCACTGTTATTTCAAACTTCTGGGCAAGCAATTCTCTCACCCCAGGCACATGTCACCATGCCCATGTAATTTTTCTTTTTTTTTTTTTTGTAGAGAAGAAAAAATGTTGCTTAAACTGGTCTTAAACACTGCAGTTAAATCTCATAATACTAGGATTACAGGCATCAGGCACTATGCCTGGTTTTAAAAATTCTTACAGTGCCTATAAGATAATAACATTGTGAAAGAGGTCACGTTTATAAAGTCATGTTTTGGCAAATGTTGCACTGATAGTTGCCACAGAAACAAAGAAAAAATGACTCATTCAGATGAAAAAACAAATGGCACTCATTTTCGAAAAGGGTATAGCAAGAATAAAGGTAGGTGTGTGTGTGAAATAATGACATGATAGTTAAAAGAATGTGTCCTTCAATATTGCTTCAATGCAGGGTATAGTAGAAAAAATGAATGGGCAAGCTAAGCCAAAGACAGGTCATGGAGGGCCTCCTGTACCAGGCAGAAGGGGGTTCAGACAAATTGCTGGTAGTCTGGAAGTGTCTCCACCAGGTTAAAATCAGATCTACATGAACAGAGAGATTTAACAGAATCCTACCCCTACAGATTCTATCTGAAGTTTGATGAACTCCATTTTTAAGCAGAGTGGTGAAAATGTCAGATTGGCATTTTTACTATGCCACCCTGCTGCCTCTTATTTGAAGACATTAAGATAGGAAGTAGGAACATCACTATAATAATATAGGTAATTACTAGACCTTGAGTTAGAACAGAGGCAGTACAAATGGGAAGAAGGGAGACTGGTTTTGAGTTATATTTTAGGAATAAAAACAAACAGACTGAGTGAATGAATGAAATGTCAAGCTAGCTGTTTAATATTCAAGTCTGAAAGCTGGAAGTTGAAGGCTGACACATTTGGAAGAAGGCTGACACATTTGAAAACCATCAGTGAGAATGGACAGTGTAAAAAAAACTGGGTTGAGGGCAAAACCCTAGGGATGCTATAACGTAAGGGAGAGTCAAGAAAGAAAATTTAATGACATACACTCAAGAATGAATGTCTGCACTGGCTAGAAACCAGAGAAGTCAGTGAAATTCTTGTTAAGAAATGATATAGTAAAGCCTGTAGGTGGTGTCAAAGTGGTTTGAGGATTCAATAAAAGATGTGAATTTCTTCAAGTCTAGCCTTAGAAAGAACAAAGGTACAATTACTACAATAGCTGTAAGATCAAGACACTTTAGCAAACTCATAGTATGAGGAAATATAATGACAGGATGAAGTCAAAGGGCATGGTAAAACTGCTGGATTAAGATTTCAGAGGAAAAGGGAGAAGATTTAACAGTAAAGATGAAGAAATTTTCCTTAAAAAAAAAAAAACCACAACAAAACCTATTCCTTAAGGCACAAAGTAAGAGCATAGCTGGCAGCTTCAACCATAAACCACAGGAGGCAAAGACTTTGGTTAACAGCAAAAGAATATCAGATTTGAAAAGCAAGGAGCAATGACTTTCCAGGACAAATTTAATAATAATCAAAAGCTGACTCTTCATAATTCTAAACAAACAGTGCATTAATTAGCCCTCTTGGAATCCTGAATTTAACTTCTTACAATTAATGTATCATGACTTTACATGTTTTACAAAAATGGTCTGTGGGGGACAAAACAGTGCACTATGTTTTTCCCCCCAAATTAAATATTTTTAATGATATATTCAGCTGACTGACCTAAGGTTACTTTCTAAATGTAATTTTAGAAATTTAAATTCAGGCTTGGCGCCTGTAGCTCAAGTGGTTAAGGCACTCACCACATACCACCTAAGGTGTCAGGTTTGAATCCAGCCCTAGCCTGCCAAATAATGATGGCTGCAACCAAAAAATGGCCAGGCATTGTGATGGGTGCCTGTGGTCCCAGCTACTTGGGAGGCTGAGGTGGAAGACCTGCTTGAACCCAGGAGCTGTGATGTGGACAGCTTGAGGCTCTGTCTCAAACGAAAAAAAAAAAAAGGGAGGGAAAAAAAAGAAATTTAAATTGAGACAACACTGAAAGATCAAGATTTTGAGAAAGGACAATTCAAAAAAAAAAATTTAATCTTTAGAGAACTCATCTCTAAAGAAGATTTTTTTTTTTTGAGACAGGGTCCCACTCAGTCACCCTAGGTAGAGTCTGTGGCATCCCAGCTCATAAAAACTTCAAACTCTTGGGCTCAAGTGCCTTTAGTCTCAGTGGAAGCTGGGACTGACTACAGAAGCCTGCCAAACTAGCCTAGTTCATCTAGTTTTTTTAATATTTGTAGAGACCAGCTGTTGCTCTTTGTTCAGGCTGGTCTTGAACTCCTGAGCTCCAGCCAGCCACCTGCTCAGGCCTCCCAAGGGCTAGGATTACAGGCATGACAAAACAGTTTTATTACACTGAAAGATGGTGTATTTTAGCATGGTTTGTACAAAACTGATTCCAATGGTTACGGGAAAATCCAATGTCCTATTTTTACAACGTCAGGCAAAAGTTTTTATAACTATTAGTTTGTAGATGACAATAAAAAGTTCTGAGGTCAGGAAAACCTACTAACTTTGAAGCCTTAAAAAATATAGTTACCTGTGCCTTAAGAGTAAAAGACTGTTCTAATAAAACATTAAGTATATAAGACACTTTTCATATAATACTTATTCAAGAAGAGTAAAGTTACTATACTACTAGTAAAACAAAGAATTCCTCTCAAGAAGATATTACCTTATCTATTTGACTTCTCTCCCAATTTCTCCCACCTTGGTGCTTCCCACCGAACACCCTTGGTGGACACTGCTATCAGTCTTCTTCAAATAAAAACCCTATCACCTTACTCTTCTAATCAGTACCATTGCTCTTTTTCCTATTAAGTAAAATACAAACTATACAGTCTAGCAACTAAAATCTGCCTTAGCTGTATTCTGCTTTATAGTTTTATCTCCCTGGTACTATCCTCAAATACCCCATGTGAGGTCAAGTATAGTGGCTCAAGGCCTGTAATTCTCACACTCTGGGAGGCCAAGGCAGAACCAGCCTGAGTAAGATCAAGACCCCATCTCTACAAACAGAAAAATGTGACACGTATGGTGGTGAGTGCCTATAGTCCTAACTACTTAAGAAACAAAGGCAAGAGAACCACTTTCCCCCAGGATTTGAGGTGGCTGTGAGATATGATGTCACCACTGCATGCTAGACAAAGTAACAGTATGAGACTCTGTCTCAAACAAACAAACAAAAAAAAATTGTATGTATGTGACTCCAATTTAAGTAATTTTCTATTATTTTATGCTTTCTCGGCTCTGCTTTAAAAAAAAAGTTTTTAAAGGGACATTAAAGTGTGCTCAAGATCAAATTACCGAAATTATTGATAGAATTTGTAAGATTATTTAAGAAATTCTCTATGCATGTTAAGAGTTGACAGAATAGAATTTTTTAACAAAAATTGTAACCTGTTTGTTTTTGAGACAGATTCATTTTTTTTTGTTTGTTTTGAGACAGAGCTTCAATTGTCTTGGGGTTGCATGCTATGGCATTATAGCTCATAGCAACCTGAAACTCTTAAACTCTTGCCTCAGTCTCTCAAGTAGCTGGGACTACAGAGGCATTCACCACAATGTCCCATTATTTTTAGAGACAGGGTCTCTTGCTCAGGCTGTGTCCAACTCCTGAGCTCAAGCAATCCGCCCACCAAGCCTTCTAGGATTATAGGCATAAGTCAAAGCGCCCAGCCTATAACTTTTTAGTTTTAGAGAAAAACTTTATGACAAATTCAACAATCAAATCAGGTTAATTCCATGGTTTATCATTCTAACTGCTCCCTTGAATATTCCTTAATTACTGTGTCCTAGTCTGACTTTCTCACACTCAGCTGACAAAACAACAAGTCTGATGTTAATTTCTGATTCAGCACCTATACCTATGCAGTTAAATTTGTATAGAAAAGGTGTCATCTTCAGATGCATAAAAATGAATCTTCAGTGGACACTATTGTATTTTTTCTTCCTACTACACTAAGAACTGTTTGAAACAGAAAAGATGATCTATGCATTCACCTCCACTCACCAACAATTTAACCCACGAATTATTTTTCCTGTTTAATACCAAAAATAAGCCTCACTGTAGTTTTTCTACTTAAAACAAATATTTTCCAAAAGCACTTATACAATCTATTTACTTTCAGCAATTATCCCTTACAGCTTACATTTATCATTTCTATAAGAAATAAGTAGAAATGATAAATGTCTCATCAGTTTTGTCCCTGATGAAACAATAAACAACTATTTCATGGTTCCCATTTCTCCTATAAGCTACTGCTTCACATCTCCCATTTTCTCATAGCACATTCTCTAAACTCCATCAAGTTTTTGCCCATAGCTTTATCAAAACTGTTCATAAAGATCAACATAACAAATTTTCAGTGCCAATTCCATAGGAAAACTAGTTGACACAAATGCTCACTATCATGTGAACTAACATCAATACATTTCATTTCCTTTTAAAGTCTATGGACAATTCAAACTCTGAATTGATAAAATGTTATCCTTCCAGTGAGGTATCCATGACCACCTCTATATCTCAAAATCCTCCCAACTGCCACGCTTTTACTTTTCCAAAATACTTTCTAATGTGCATATTACATATTTAATAATTCTACGTATGTGTGTTCCCATACTAGAAGCCAATCATCATGAGTAATAAAAAGGTGGTTTTGTTCATGAATGTATCCCAAAAGCTGACAACACTGTCTAGCCCCAGTATACAGGCCACCACGAAAGTTTCGAGACAAATTATGGTATGGTCCATTATTTTACTTTTAAGAAACAGTGAATAGCTTCCTTTCTGATTCACCTGTGCTTGTTTCAACTTGTTCAACTTATCAGTGTTGCTAGGAAGGCTTTAGTTGTCAGCCCATTTGCCTTTTCTTCTCCTTTCTGTTACTACATATGTTTGTATGCTTCATGGTATTACACAGATTATAAATGTATCCATTTTTCTTCATTTTTTTTCTCAGATTAGATAATCTTGCTTCAGACATCCTCAAAGTTCATCCTTTCTTCTGCCTACTCAAATCTACTGGAGTTACTCTGCTGAAATCTCCAATATTTGAATTTTCAAGCCGTAACTTGTTAGTTCTCGTTTTTTAGTGATGCATCATTACCGTATGTTCCCTATTTCTTTGCCCATGGCTTCTTTTATTTCTCTGAATAATATAATTGGTTTTAAAAGATTTGCTACTAAGAGTACTTGCTAGTTAGTTTTAACTTCCTTGAAATGAGTTTCTATGGGATATTCTTTTTCCTGGGTATAGGCCATGCTTTCTTGTCTGTGTGTTTCCCTAACTTTTTGTTAAAAACTAAACATTTTAAATAATACAATGTGGCATTGAAGAGGTTAATGTAACTCCATCTTGGAACTAACTCCCCACTCCCTTCCTAGACAAGGTCGCCCAGGTGGAATCAGTCTATCAGAAGGAGACAGGCTCCCTCCTCCCCATTTCTGGGCAGCCAGTCTGAAGTGGACCAGCTTCAACGCCTTCTAAACTTCTGGGCAAGGTCGATCAGCCCATGTGGAGTCAGCCTATCAGAAGTAAACAGGCAACCCTCCTCTAAAAAGTCCCTAACTGTAAATTCACCCTTTAACACCACTGGCGTATCAGGCAGCACCTGGCACCCCTGGACAACAGCACAGCCAATAACAACCCCTCCTGATAGAATTCCATCAGATAGAATTCCCCTATGTGCCTTTAAAAACATTCCCTCACTCCATTTCAGGGTCACCCCTCCCAGCTATGCTGTAGAGTGGAGTAACCCAGGCATACACTTGCATTTTAAATAAAAGCACTACTTTGTTTTTACATGTGTGTATGGTGGTCTCTCAGTGGCGATTTAGGTCCTAACATTTGGTGCGTTGGCCAGGAACCATGCCCCTGAGACCCTATCTCACACAGAGTGCTTAACACCGGTGAGTGAGTTATATGTGTCAATTGTGTTGTTGTTGTCAGTGTCTTGAATTGTGACGCCGTTTGCTTTGGGTAGCCAAAGCCCTAGCCTGACGCACTGGTAGTGGGCCTGGCCCTGAACTGAGAGATCTCGCACATCCACTTGGTTGACTTGCTCAAGGGGTAAGAGTGCCCTGGGGCAGCCATTGGTTCACTTGGTTGACCTGCTTAAGGGGTGAGAGTCCCCTGGGGCAGTCATTTGTTGGTTTGGTAGACTTGCACAAGGAGTGAAGAGTCCCCTGGGGCAATCATTTGTTCACTTAGTTGATATGCTCAGGAATCGAGTTAATACTGCCAGCAGACACGTTTGGAATGTGTATCTGTAAGTTTGTGTGTAAAGTGTAAATCCCAATCATTCCTGTAGTTCTGTAGGGGCTGGACTAACACCTGCCGCTTCATTCAAACCCTTTGGACACCCACATAGGGGCCCCTGATCGGCCTGGTTGACATGAACCACTGAGCACGCCAGGGAGGCAGTTTGGCCTCCCTGTGTGGAGGCCTCAACTTGACTTGAGAAAGGACCCGGTCAGCAGGTCTTTAAGGAGTGAAACACTGGGAATAACTGCCATGAAGGAAAAGGTACCTACACAGGGAGACATCTAAGGCAAGGTATGATCAATCTGAGGAGCCCACTAGAATTTTAGTGAAAAAAAAAAAAAAGAATACCTCTTTCAGTATAAAACTGGCTGAGAAGCCAGAGTCTATTTGCCTTCCAGGGGGGAAAAAACAGACATAGAAACTGTGATCCAGTACACATGGCCCAAAGGTTTAAAACGCGATTTTTTTTTTTTTTTTTTTTTTTTGAGACAGAGCCTCAAGCTGTCCCCCTGGGTAGAGGGCTGTGGCATTACAGCTCACAGCAACCTCCAACTCCTGGGCTCAAGCGAGTCTCCTGCCTCTGCCTCCCAAGTCGCTGGGACCACAGGCTCCTGCCACAACGCCCGGCTATTTTTTGGTTGCAGCCGTCGTTGTTTGGCGGGTCCCGGCTGGGGATTCGAACCCGCCACCTTAGGTGTACGTGGCTGGCGCCTTAGCCGGTTGAGCTATAGGCTCCAAGCCTAAAACGCGATTTTTAAAGAAACACTGACTCATGACTTCCAGAAATTCCTGGCTAAGAAGTTAAAATGTGTGCTGCTCCAATATGTCAATAACCTCCTTTCAGGGCACCCTACCCAAGAGGGCTGCGTGGATGATGTGGACTGTCTTTTATAACATCTAGAGGTATGTGATTATAAAGGATCCAAACAAAAAGCCCAGATTTGCCAACAGCAAGTACATTATCTAAGATTTACTATCCAGCAGGAGTAAAAGTATGTTAGCATAAAATACAAGCAGGTCATTAATTGCCTCCTCACTCCCACAAACTAAAAGCAAGTTTAAGAATTCCTAGGCGCAATCCAATTCTGTCATCTTCAGATCCCCAACTTTGCCATCTTGACTAAACCTCTGTATGAGGCAACTAAAAGAGAAGGAAATCGCTTAGAGTGGGGAAGAGAACAAGCGCATACCTTCTCCCAGCTAAAAATAAGACTAATGACTGCCCCTACAGTAGGAGTGCCAAACCTGACCAAGCCCTTCACTCTATATATCCCAGAGAAAAATAAAATAACTATGAGTGTGTTAATCCAACTGCTTGGATCCTGGCCAAGGCCTGTAGCCTGCCTCTTTAAACAACTAGATAGAGTAGCAAAAAGATAATAACCACCCTACTTACAAACTCTAGCCACTACTGCTCTCCTTGTACAAAAAGCCGATAAGCTAACTCTAGGTAAGATCTCAGAGTGAAAATATACCACTCTGTGGTCACTTTAATAAACACAAAAGAACATTAAGTATCAACCAAAAAAAAAAAAAAAAAAAAAACTTCAGTTGCTAGAAACCCCTATAGAAAGGTGAAAGTGATGCACTGTTGTGGGCATCTAAGATGCTTCCACCATCACTAAAGTCAGTACTGAAACAAAAAAAAAAGGCTGCCACCGAACCATACTAGGTATCAGAAGCAGCTCCCCTCATCTCATGGGTTCCTGAGCTTTCACCTATCTACTCCTGGGAGGGGAAAAAAAAAAGTTGACAACAGAGGGGAGCCAGGAAATAGAAGGAAAATAGATAAAGATGCAGATAGACAGGTGGCAGTCCCCCAGATTCTAAAAGGCACCTTAGTGACAGGAGTATTTAATAAAGTTGCTGAGTTGGTATTTCTACATCTCCCACCTGACAGCCCTGACCAAAACTGTCAGTCTACAGTGTGTCTGCACTGTCTGAACCTGCAATCAGGTTCAACACATGCCAAAGACTGACAGCACCCAGAAATCTAGTCATATGGAGCGATGCCCTTCAAGGACTTGTAAGGAGACTTTACTGAATACCCAGGTTAGTAATAGTCTATCAAACTTGAAATAGATAAAAACCTTCCCCACTAGAATAAAAAGAACTCCTGAATTAGCAAAAGTATTGCCCAGAAAAATCATACTATGGTTTAGGTTGCCACTCTGGTTTACTCTGCCAAGAAGCAAAGCTTAATTTAATACAAGCCTTTCCACTGATATTGTTCCAAAAAAAAAAAAAACCTGTCAATTCTCTGCAATATAGCAGAAACTCCTGAAAGAACTGGGAAAGTCTGAACTAAAAAAAAAAAAAAAAAAAACACCCTAGAAAGAGTAGCAAGGAAAATCTCCACTGAAGTAATTAACTGTGTTCTGTTTAGTCTTTTGTGTCTGTACATCCTTTCTCTCTAGAAGATCAAGAAGACCAAGTCTAGGTTAGAATCAGAAACTGGTCCCCTGAAAACAGGGTAAAAAGAACTTTCCACCATCATCCTGACCACACACACAGCAGTGGAAATAAAAAAATCCTTACCTGAAGTCATCACAGCTGGCTAAGTAAGACTTCACCACCCCACCCTTTGGGAAGTAAAGGTAACTTTTAAAACAGTCAACATGCCCTGCTCTAGCAACATACTGGAAGCTGGCTGGTCAATGCACAGAAACTACTCCAGGGACTTATCTTAATTAAACTTTGAACTTTGGGAAAGGGAGGGAAAATTACACAGGGAAAAGTAAAAACTTGTATGTTAGCCCACCACCCGGTACTATTAAGACCTGAGTAAAGAACCCAAGAAGAATCACAGTCCCTAAAATCTTGTGCCAAAAAGTAACTAATATCAACACCTGAAGAAACAAACTAGTATTAAAATATTCCCTCACTGGTCCTGTACTACTCCTCATTCTCACCCTAACCTTTGGCCCCTACATTCCAAACAAAGTACTTTCCTTCATCAAAGAAAAAGTAAATACTGTCCAACTATTGGTTAACATCACAGTACTAACCCTTAAAACAGGAAACTCCCCTGGACCCATGATTGGGCCCAGATAGTAACAAGCTCAAGGGGGGAATGAAGAGGTTAATGTAACTCCATCTTGGAACTAACTCCCTACTCCCTTCCTAGACAAGGTTGCTCAGGTGGAATCAGTCTATCAGAAGGAGACTGGCTCCCTCCTCCCCATTTCTGGGCAGCCAGTCTGAAGGGGACTGGCTCCCTGGCCCCTTCTGCACTTCTGGGCAAAGTCAATCAGCCCAGGTGGAGTCAGCCTACCAGAAGTAAACAGGCAACCCTCCTCTAAAAAGTCCCTAACTGTAAACTCACCCTTTAGCACCCCTGGCATATCAGGGAGTACCCCGCACCCCTGGACAACACCACAGCCAACGACACCCCCTCCTGATGAATGTCAGATAGAATTCCCCTTGTGCCTTTAAAAAACGTTCCCTCGGCTCGGCGCCTATAGCTCAACCGGCTAAGGCGCCAGCCACATACACCTAAGGTGGCAGGTTCGAATCCCCAGCCTGGACTCACCAAACAACAATGATGGCTGCAACCAAGAAATAGCCAGGCGTTGTGGTGGGTGCCTGTGGTCCCAGCTACTTGGGAGGTGGAGGCAAGAGACTCGCTTGAACCCAGGAGTTGGAGGTTGCTGTGAGCTGTAATGCAACAGCACTCTACCTGGGGGAACAGCTTGAGGCTCTGTCTCAAAAAAAAAAAGTTCCCTCACTCCCAGCTACACTGTAGAGTGGAGTGACCCAAGCATATGCTTGCATTTTAAATAAAAGCACTATTTTGTTTTTACATGTGTGTACAGTGGTCTCTCAGCAGTGATTTAGGTCCTAACAGCATCTCTAAAAATCAGATTCTCAGCCAGTCATGGTGGCTCATGCCTATACTCCTCAGCATTCTGGGGGACTGCTTGAGGTTAGGAGTTGAAAGGGAAAAAACAAGCCAGGCATTGTGACAGGCACCAGTAATCCCAGCTCCTTGGGAGGCTGAAGCCAAGAGTCTGAGGATGTGAGCTATGACACCACACCACAAGAAGCCAAGGCATGGAGTGAGATTCTATCTCAGAAAACGAAAATAAAAATTCATATTCTCTTTTCCTAAAGTCTCTGGGTGTTTATTTTCTTTAGTGACTGTCCTAAACTAATTTTATAATGTGTGTATTCTTTTGTTTTGTTTTTGGAGACAGAGTCTCTAAAACTTGTCACCCTGCATTGAGTACTATGGCATCATAGATCACAGCAACCTCCAACTCAGGATCAAGCAGTCCTCTTGCCTCAGTTTTTCTATTTTTAGTACAGATGGGTCTCACTCTTGCTCAGGCTGGTCTTGAAATTGGAAGCTCAAGCAATCCACCCACTTCAGTCTCCCAGAGTGCTAGGATTACAAGCATGAGCCAGATGCACCTGGCCAAAGTTTGTATTTCTTTGTCATAGGTGGCAACTGAAGTTTCTACTTAGTTACATTAAGAGGACAGCTCATGACTTTGGAGAGTTCCACAAATGCAAAGAACCAATAATTTTTCCAAGGTCTGCCAAAGTAGGATCTTGTAGGGACTACCAAAAGGCTAAAGAATGCCATTTTGCAGGAAATGAAACTTTCTGCTCCCTCTAGGAGCTGCTGACTTTTTTTTTTTCAGTAAGTCTTACTTTGTCACCCTACATAGAATGCCATGGGATAGTTTACAGCACCTTCAAAGTCTTGAGCTCAAGTGCTCCTCTTGCCTCAGCCTCCCTAGTAGTTCAGACTACAGGTACCCAGCACAACATATGACTATTTTTTTGAGAGACTGGGTCTCACTCTTGCTCAGGCTGTTTTCAAATTACTGAGCTCAAGTGACCCACCTGCCTTAGACTCCCAGAGTGCTGGGATTACAAGTGTGACCACAGAGCTCAGCCAAAATGACTGGTTTTTACTATGTTTGTTAGAAACTGGGTTTTAAGCCCTATAAACAGCTAAGGAGGAGTGGATATAAATACAGCAAATTTAAAAGGCCACAAAAATTTAGCCTTTAGCTAAGATTTAGCCCTTTTTTTGAATAAACATTTCCCTTAATAGTACAACCTTTTAAGTTTCCAGAGTTCTGAAAAAGTCTATTTTGATTATTTTTACCGATGTTCTCACTTTTATGAAGGACAGAATTTTTAATGTTCTTTATGCTGCCATTTTAGCTAGTGTTCTCTAATCATTCTTAATTTTAGGAAAACAGTTTCCCCTTTCTGTCAGATTCCTTGTTTTCTTCTTTTCTGTATTTATGTTTCATCTCCTATTACAGTGTCCCATATCTATCAATCTCCTACCCCATAATTATTTCAAATGAAGTTTTTAATCATTTCATTTTTGTACATTACTTAAATCTGATCACAAGATCCCCAATTACACTTAGTTACTTGGGGCTATTTCAGTATTATTTACCTTGATAATGTTTTTTTCACTTTAGCTTCTTTGCTAAATTCTAACAGTTTAATTTCCACCTCCATATGATATCTTCTAATACCCTTGGAAATACTGCATATTTGCTGCAAGCTTTTCTAAATATATTTTAGAGTTCTTACATAAAACTGTTAACTCTAGTTTGATGAACAAAAAAAAACATTTTTTTATTTTTTGGGAGACAGAGCCTCAAGCTATCCCCCTGGGTAGCATTGTTGTTTAGCGGGCCTGGGCTGGATTTGAACCCGCCACCTTAGGTGTATGTGGCTGACGCCTTAGCCACTTGAGCCATAGGCACTGAACCTACAAAAAAATTTTTTGAGACAGAGTCTCACTCTGTCCCCTAAGTAGAACACCATGGCATCATGGCCTACCGCAACCTCAAATTCTTGGGGTCAAAAGATCTTGCCTCAGTCTCCATAATAGCTGGGACTACGGTACAAATCTCCTTTAGGTGTTCATTCAACTTTTCAACTAATAAAACACATATAATTTTATCCTCAAGGATGATGATATTAGCTAGGTGCAGTGGCTCACACCTGTAATCCTAGCACTCTGGAAGGCTGGGGCAGGTGGACTGCTTAAGCTAAAGAGTTTGAGATTGGCCTTAGTAAGAGCAAGACTGGACACTGTGGAGGGTGCCTGTAGCCCCAGCTCCTCAGGAGGCTGAACCAAGAGTATGAGGCACATGCCTGTAGTCCTAGCAACTTGGGAGGCTGAAGAAGAGGATCTGACGCCAGGAGTTTAAGGATGCTGTGAGGTATGATGCCCCAGCACTCTAGTCTATGGTGACAAAGTAAGACTCTGTCTGTCTGTCTCTCTCTCTCTATAAATATATATATGTATAATTAATTTAAATATAATAGTAATCTGTAGACAGCAAAGGCTACATAAAGATCATGTGAATATCAATGGCAGTTATGTTGTAACAATGAGTACTGTGTACTGATAAACTACTGTGATGCCACAAAGAATGAGCTCTTATTATTAGTCAAAGTGAGATTTATCAGAGAGAAAAAACCTACAACTAAAAAATTAACATGCTAATTGTAAAGAATAATTAGATATCAGTTTATATATTTAAATTTGTGTGTGTATCAAAGAAGTTAAGATAAACTACCATGTCTTGTGATACTACAGAAAGGATTAAAGTTGACTGCTGGGCCAGGTAGTCAGCTCAACCTATAATCCAAGCACTCTGGAAAGCCAAGGCAGGCAGATATCCTGACATCACAAGTTTGAAACCAGCCTGAGCCAGAGCCAGACACCACCTTTAACCTGGTATTGTAGCAGGCACCTATAGTCCCAGCTATTTAGGAGGCTGAGGCAAGAGAAGCTTGAGCCCAAGAGTTTGAGGTTGCTGTGAACTATGGTGCCATAGCACTCTACCAAGACCAACTAAGTAAAACTCTGTAAATAAATAAATAAAGTTGATGCTAATAAGAGATATCTCCTCTCATAATTTCCCTATAGACATGACCAAAACTTGCCAATTCCAAATAAGTCTTTCCATACCACTAACAACAGCCCATCAAGAGAATTTTAAATTGCAAATCCAACATTAAGGGAGGTATCCCTCCTGGAAGGCAGAAGATATCAAGATAAATCAAACAGACAACTTCACAGTATAAAAACAATTATTACATTATAAAAAACTATGATAAATGCCTAATCACAAACTTAAGGAAAAAAGGTGTGTAAGTTGTTACTCTTAAATACCTAAATACTTTTATTTAGAACTATTTATACAGAGAAACATTTAGTTAAATGTTTATGAAGTTAACTGAATCAGGTTTTTGATAGTTACTGAGAAGATTCAAATGATATATATCATCATTATCAGAAAACCAGGACATGACTCAGCGCCTGTGGCTCAAGTGCCCAAGGCGCCAGCCACATACACCTAAGGTGGTAGGTTCAAATCCAGCCCAGCCCACCAAACAACAATGACGGCTGCAACTAAAAAATAGGCAGGCGTTGTGGCAGGCGCCTGTGGTCCCAGCTACTTGGGAGGCTGAGGCAGGAGACTCGCTTGAGCCCAGGAGTTGGAGGTTGCTGTGAGCTGGGATGCCATGGCACTCTACCCAGCGGGACAGCTTGAGGCTCTGTCTCAAAAAAAAAAAAAAAAAAAAGAAAACTAGGACACGATGGTATACCTTATCGTATAAGGTATAATAGCCTACTCTCCCTATCCACAAAGACACAGGGAGGATGAAGAAACCTATACTTACTGTTAATGGGAATATTCTGAACCCTTATACTAGAAAGCTTTATTCTGGTTTAACATGATATCACAGTTATGATTCCAGCACTTTGAAGGTTAACATGGGAGGAATACTTTAGCTCAGGAGTCTGAGGCAACAGTGGACTTTTGTGAGCACTTTAGCCTGAGTGACAGAGCAAGACCCTGCCCCTTAAAAAAAAAAATCTTCATTTGTTAAGCTAGGCAGAATGGCTCAAGCCTATAATCCTGGCACTCTGGAAGGCCAAGACAGTGAATTGACTGAGCTCAGCAATTTGAGACGAGCCTGGGCAAGATCCCGACTCAAAATATGCCAGCCACTGTGGTTTGTGCCAACAGTCATAGTTCCTCCACGGCTGAGGAAAGAGGATTGCTTGAGTCCAAGAGTCTGAGGTTGCTGTGATCTATTATGCCACAGCACTCTACAGAGGGTGACAAAGTAAGACTGTCTAAAAAATAAAATCTGCATTCTGGTCAGGCACGGTGGCTCATGACTGTTAACATAACACTCCAGCAGGCTAAGGCCAGTGAACTGCTTGAGCTCAGGGGTTCAAAGCCAGTAAGATAGAGGGAGACATCATCTCTACTAGGAATACAAAACCTAGCCCTGCATGGTGGTGTACACATAGTATCAACTACTGGGAAGGCTGAGAAAAGAGTATTGCTCAAGCCCAGCAGTTTGTGGTTGTGGTGAACTATGACACCATGGCACTCTGCCCAGGGAGACAGAGTATGACTGTCTCAAAAAAAAAAAGAAAAAAAAAATCTTTATTCCAAAGAGACCCCAGAACTGAGCTGGTGAAATTAGGATAATTTAAAGCAACAAGTAGGTTGGTAAATAACAGGGCTAATCTATATATAATGTTGGAACACACTGATATAGAGAACATATCTACATAATGAAGTTAGAAATATTACAGATTCAGAAATTCTAGTTAACATAGGACACTTTTGACATCAGCTCCTAAGTAAAACTAAGCCCAAACATGTCCTGGTAGTAAACACAACCAATAAAACTAGTATTACTTCAGGGTCAGTGAGTACTATAAAACTATTATATTATTAAATTTCAAATCAATGTGAAACCTACATAAATTAATTTATGACCATGGACATAACTTTTATTTCAAGGCATTCAACTGACTTGATTCTAAAAGCAATAATAAATTTTTAAAAAATCATTAAAGGGAAAAGGGACAATAAAGCAAAAGTAGAGAAAAATGTAGAAACAAATGTGTAACAAAAAGGTATTTTTTTCAAACTAAACATAATTTTATTTCACTGGTAACTCTGATAAAATGGGTAATAGCCCAATCACATAAACCTTTCATGATTTCATAAAGTTCAATCCTTTTCTCATCTTCCTATTCCATCTTTACATATACTTAACTCTTTACACCATTTTTCTTGTCACTTATCTTCTAGGATTTAAATTAAATAACAATATATTACGTATGTCAGATTTTCCTTAATTTTAATAAAAGTTTAAGTAAAGAAAATTTCACCATGATTTATATCAGAAAAGCCACACTAAAACAATGCTAACAACCCTACATCCCATGACTTACAGGAAATCATAAGGTAGTCCTCACAGTTGCCTTTGTCATCATCTTGCTGGTCCACAGGAATCCCACTGGCATCTATGACAGCTTCAGAGGCACAGTCTGCTACCAATACTTCTTCTGAAACTACATCAGTGGTCAGAGGATCAGTGAAAATTTCTGCCTCAACTACACTATCAAGAACCAACCACATGCTCAACATCCCCAACTTTAGACCCATGAATAGACTCACTTGTCAAGACGTGTTCTGGCATAGACAGTGAGGCTGACGTTATGTCAGATGCTAAAACATCATCTGGAATTGTGCTATGTGTTAAAGAAACTTCTTCAGTGATATCTGAGCCCATCACTTGTTCAGGAATGATGACATTTTCAGACACATCTGCATCTTCTAAGATATCTGAACACTGAACATCCTCTATAACAACATCTTCAATAACATCTTGGATTACTACTGAGTCTGGGTCATCAGGAACAAAGTTATGAACGGTTATGTCTGAATCCACAACATTAGAAACAAAAACAGTTTCTTGTACTTCTACAACAATTTCATCACCATCCATGTGTGTAGTGTCAGCTCCTTAAAAAAATAAAAATTAAAATGACAAACCAGGTAAGTATGCATCAATCTCAAATAGTATGTTATTTAATTTCTACCAGAAAAACACAACCCATAGTCTTGGAATTTCTCAAATATCTGACAGATTAAAGAAATAAAGAATCTATTTTTGATTCACATAAAGAAAATTTTAAATAAGAGAAACTGTTTTACTCGGTCCTGCCTAATCAAATAAGTAAAAAAAAAAAAAAAAAAAAAAACCTAGAAAAATAAAAACATGGAGCAATCACAGAAAAAAATTGTTCATGAAATAAATTTTAGACTACCTAAGTAAAAAAATTTCCCTAAGCCACTAAAAGAAAATCTTAAGGATTTTACAGAAATTAAGCAAATAACAAATACAGAAAATAAATATACCATTTTCTTTTGTTACATCTCATTTCTTTCCCAATTCCCTTTTTATGACATCGGTTTTCTTTTTTTCGCCATACCTACATATTTCTTTTTTACCCTTTTTTTGCCTTCCGTCTTTATAATCGTCCCACTTTGTGCTGGTGCAATATCCCACCAATATTCTCTATCTATAAGTTTGGAAATTAGAAAATCATCATTTGAATCTAAGATATAAATTAATCAGAATATAAATAAAAAGGTCATAATGTAAGAAGAAAGACATTTCATTGAGAAACCTCTATGGACAAATAAAATGAATTAAACTGCAGCCACACTGGAGCAGTAAAGGATAAGGGTAGTTGGAATAAGGCTGGCCCTAACTTTTTCAGGTACTCTACCTCCACATAACCCCCTTCTGTCTCCCTGTTCCAGGTCCCCACCGCAAGGGATTTCCTCAGAATGTAGAAAACCCTACTACTGTCCACTTCACAATTAAGAAATGAAGACAAAGAGATGAGCCAATGAAGGCCCATTGAAATTAAATGACTTAACCAAGATCACACAGTTTGAATAGCCTATGGTGCTCAGTAAATACTATTCTAAATTAATGTCAAAAAAGGAACACAATTCATATATCTTTACAAAAAAAAATATAAGATAAAATAAGACAAATTAGGCATCATGGCTATTAGTCCAGAGAAAAGTCAATATGGAAGATTTAAATTAAAAGGTATTTCAGTAATTAGCATTTTTACTCTCAAAGTAAAGTGAATTCACGCAGGTGCCTAACTCAATGACTGTGTTATCACTGGTAGGCCCTCAGAGAAAAACAGAACTTCTTCAACAAAAATAATCAATAAAGGCTGAAGAACAGAAGTTCCAGGAAGTTTTTAAAGCCTGTTAATATCCCCTTGAATTATATATAGAATGAAAGAATATTTGCTTTTATTTCTACAGAACTTCTACAATACGCTTTTTAAACCCATTTGTCTTCAATGTTCATAATAACACAGACTAAGCAATGAAACCATGTTATTTATCTCCATTTTGTAGACATAAATGTGAAAGCATTTAGTGCAAAAGCACTCATTAAAATGGTCACGATCCAAGAGCAGAGTTTAGGCACTTATTAGTTTTGTGACCTTGGGCAAGTCATTTAACCTCTGAGTTTCAATTTCCTCAACAGGAAAATGAAGACAGTATTATCTGTCATGCATACCTCACAGGACTGTGGTGATGATCAAATAGGAATGTATGGGAAGTGTCCTGAAAAACTGTAACAAGACGTTTCATTATTATTATTATGCATATAAAAACAAAAGCCCTGGCAGATTAAGCGACTTGCTCAAAGATAATCAAAAACCATAAGTGTTAACAATCAGGACTAAAATGCAACAGTCCTTTCATCTACAATTTAGCCCATGACCCAAGCTTGCTTGTGGCAAGATTAAGCTAACCAATAGTGAGTTTTTTTCCCAGAACCTTAACTCTTTCAAGTAGGCAGAAAAATTATTCTTCAATATGAAAGAAAGAATGAATTAGAGCTTTGCATTTACCTCTATCAATGTTAAATTACCGAATGTTAAAAGACTATCCCAAATTTGTAAAGAAACACACACACATATATGATTTTGAAAGTATATTTAAAAAATCTCTTATGTTTCTGGGTAAAGTTAATTATCATTGTTTTAATACATGATAATAACCTTTTAAAATTCAACTAATAAAATCAGTAGGAGTAGCTATGTAACAAAAAAATAAAATCTAGTGCTACTGATTAGAACTATGGACCATCTGTAATTAAGAATGTTTTTTCTTTTTCTATTGTTAGAACTTCATAAATAATTTTCTTTTTGCAGTTTACGAAATGAAGCAATATTAATCTGCCTGATGCAGAGGCTCCCTTTGGGGGACAAATAAAAGACAGGAGTATAAAAGGTAGGAAGAATCAAATGCAGAGGACTTTGAATTTATACTCATAATTTATCCTAAGCAATAGAATAACATACTCTAAGTGCATTTTTGTTTTTTCTAAGACAGGTTCTCTGGTCACCCCAGCAAAAGTACAGTGCCATCTTAGCTCACTGCAACCTCACGCTTCTGGGCTCAGCAACTGTCCTGCCCAACTTTCCTGAGTACCTAAGACCATAAGCACCCCTAGAAAATATACATCTATATATTTGTGTAGATATTTATATTTATAGATATATTACAGGTGTGTACATATATAGATTTGGGGGGTGGGGGGAAGAGACAGAGGCTCAAGCTATCACCCTGGGTTGAGTGCTATGACATCTCAGCTCACAGCAACCTCCAACTCCTGGGCTTAAGTGATTCTCTTGCCCCAGCCCCCTAAGTAGCTAGGACCACAGGTGCCCATCAAGACACCCGGCTATTTTTTTTTTTTTTTGGTTGGAGCTGTCACTGTTGTTTGGCAGGCCCAGACTGGATTTGAACCCGTCAGCTCTGGAATACATGGCTGGCGCCTTAGCTGCTTAAGCTACAGGCACTGAGCCAATATAGTTTTTTTTAAAAAACAGGCTCTCAAGCTAATGCCCTGGATAGAGTGCTATGGTATTGTTGCTCACAGCAATCTCCAACTCTTGGGCTCAAGAGATTCTCTTGTGTCAGTTTTTTCTATTTTTAGAGAAGACAGGGTCTCTTGCTTTTAGCTAAAGCTGGTTTTAAACTCAGAGCTTAAGCTATCCACCAACCTCGGCCTCCCAGAATGCTAGAATTATAGGCATGAGCTAGAAAATATTCTTAACATTATAGACTGAGAATGAGATAACAGAGCCTATATGGCTAGAAATAGCAAGAAGAAAATACTATGGGAAAGCAGACTTCACTTACCACCCCATTCAATCTACCCCTTTCCACTCCACCCTAACTGAAAACTACTCTAATCACTAAAATATGAGACAACTGGAAACTGCAGATGTAATTAAGGCTATGAATCTTAAGTAAGGTGATTATCTTAGGTAATATAGGTGGGCACAATCTGATCAGATAAACCTTAAAGAGGAGAACTTTTAAAGCTGGAGTTAAAAAGTCGTCTCTGCCTAGCTGCCCTGGTACAAGAAATTGAAACTGGCCTCTTTGCCTACTTGCCCTAGTTAAGAAGGCCTGTTTGCTGTCTATGATTCGTGAATGCTTTGTCATCTTTCTTACTCTTTAAGCCTACCTTTCTCTTCCTCAAGAAACAAGGAAAGGAAAGAAAAAAGGAAAGAAGAAAGGAAAGGGGAAAAGGGGAATGGGGATGGAGAAAAGGAAGGGTTGGAGGAGGAATTAGAAGGGAGGAGGGAAAGGAGGGAAAAAGAAAGAAAAGTTGAAGCTGATAAGAAATCAGAACAGGCTAGGTGCCTGTAGCTCAAGGTACCAGCCACATACAATAGAGATGGCAGGTTTGAATCCAGCCTGGGCCTACCAAACTATAACCCCCCACAAAAAAAAAGCCGGGCGTAGTGGTGAGTGCCTGTAGCCCCAGATACTTGGTAGGCTAAGGTAAGAGAATCGATTAAGCCCAAGAGTTTGAGATTGCTGTGAGCTGTGATACCACAACACTCTACCCAGGGTAATAGCTTGAGGCTCTGTCTCAGGAAAAAAAAAAAAGAAAGAAAAAAAGAAATCAAAGCAATTTTTACTGTATGAGAGGTATCAAATTGGCTGTTTCTAAAAGTGACATGGAAAGCATAACAGGCAATACAGGCAGCCACAAAGAACAAAGATCAGCTTATCAGCTGACAGCAAGTAAAGGAGGCCTCAATCCTACCAATAAATGTAAGGAATTGCACTTGGCCAAGCCTCCAAATCAGCCTGGAATTGATTCATATTGATTCATCAAGCCCCAGAACTCCAATAACAACCTGATTTCAACCATATAAAACCACATGACCCAGATAATGTCACGACAGAATTCTGACCTATAAAAACTGTGATTGTTTTAAATTTCTGTTTAATTGCTAAATTTGTGGTAATAAGTATTTTGTGCAGTAATAGAAATGAATACAAATTTTGGTAACAGAGTAAAGAGGTACTTTACTAAAATATAAAAATGGGAAGTGACTTTGCAGTCACATAGTTGGTAGAGGCTGCAAAAATTGTAACAAAGGGCTCAGCGCCTGTGGCTCAAGCGGCTAAGGGGCCAGCCACATACACCGAGGGTGGCGGGTTCGTATCCACAGCCCAGCCCGCCAAACAACAATGATGGCTGCAACCAGAAAATTGCCAGGCGTTGTTGCGGGCGCCTGTGGTCCTAGCTACTTGGGAGGCTGATGCGAGAGACTCGCTTGACCCCAGGAGTTGGAGGTTGCTGTGAGCGTGATGCCATGGCACTCTACCCAGGGGGATAGCTTGAGGCTCTGTCTCAAATAAAAAAAAAAAAAATTGTAACAAAGATGAGAAAAGCCTAGGTTCCCTTGAAAAAGCCTAGATTCCAACTGGGTGCAGCGCCTCACGCCTATAACCCCAGCACTCTGGGAGGCCAAGGTATGTGGATCCCTGGAACACAACAACATCCTGAATACAAGAAAGATCCCATCTCTGTTAAAAGTAGTAAAAAAGGCTCAGGGCTTGTGGTTCAAGTGGCTAAGGCGCTAACCACATACACCTGAGGTGGTGGGATCCTATCCAGCCTGGACCTGCCAAACAACAATGATCTATAACCAAAAAAGAGCCAGGCATTGTGGCAGGCACCCTGTAGTCCCAGCTACATGGGAAGCAGAGGCAGGAGAATCACTTGAGCCCAGGAGTTGGAGCTTGCTGTGAGTTGTGATGCCATTACACTCTACCCAGGGCGACAGCTTGCGGCTTTGTCTCAAAAAAAGAAGAAAAAAAAAGGTACAAAGAAAACTAGCCGGCTGAGTAGCCCAACTAGTCATGAGGCTGTAGTAAGGAGGATCATTTGAGCCCTAGAATCTGAGGTTGCTGTGAGCTATGATGCCATAGCAATCTATCCATGGTGACAGAGTAAGACTTAGTATCAAGAGAAAGTAGAGGAAGGAGAGGGGGTAAAGAAGGTAGAGGGCAAGAGGAAGGAGAGGGAAAAGGGGAAGGAGGTGGGAAGGCAGGGGAAGTAGAGGACAAAGAAAGGGAGAGGAGGAGGAGAGATAAATGTGGGATGATGTTTTAAACAAAAAAGACAGCAAAACTTGACGTAAGGAAATAAGACTATCTAAGAGGGTTAAGCTTGTAAGTTGAAATTTGTTGACAGGGAAAGATGTTCTAATATGTGTATCTACAACTTTGCCCTGAAATCTTCGATCAAAATGTTAGAGAATTCAGCCTCAGCACCTCTAGCACAGTGGTTATAGCGTCTGCCTCATAAACCTAGGCTAGCAGGTTTAAACTCAGCCCAGACCTGCTAAACAACAATGACAACTGCAAGAAAGAAACAGCTACTGGGGAGGCTGAGGCAAGAGAATCACTTAAGCCCAAGAGTTGGAGGTTGCTATGAGCTGTGAAACTATAGCACTCTACTGAGGGCAACATAGTGAGACTCTGTTCCAAGAAAAAAAAAAAGGGAATTCAATCTTTCTGAAGCAAGTAAGGCTGTGACTTACAGATATGTTAATCATACCACAATGAGACCAGGTGTGGTGAATCATTACCTTTAATCTCAGCACTTTAAGAGGCTAACCCTAGAGGCTGGCTTGAGACCAGGTTCAAGACCAGCCTGAGCAACACAGTGACAAAAAATACAAAAAGTAGCTAGACATAGTGGCACACACTTAATTTATAATCCCTATAATCCCTATAAGGAGGAAGGAAGAATCACTCCAGCTCAGGAGATTAAAGTTGCAGTGAGCTATGGTGATGCCACTACACACTAACCTAAACACAGCAACAAGACTGTCTTAAAAAACAAAGAAAAACCCACAGTGCTTCTAAGAAGCCTGAAGACACTGGACCTCAGCCATTTCAGATATCAAAAACAGAGATGGGATTATTTTATAAAGATCTGTATATACGCCACTTGCCTAATGCAAATAAATTTCAACAGCACACACAAAATCTATTCCAATAAAAATATAGAAACACCTCTTCCTTCTCTAACCCCTCTCCTTGAACAATGTGAAAGATACCAAATTTCTTTATGGGCAGCACCTATGGCAGGTTTAATCCCAGCCCCAGGGCTGGGCGCCTGTGGCTCAAGCAGCTAAGGCACCAGCCATGTACACCTAAGGTGGCAAGTCTGAATCCAGCCCAGCCCCGCCAAACAACAATAATGGCTGCAACCAAAAATTAGCCAGGCATTGTGGTGGGCACCTGTGGTCCCAGGTACTTAGGAGGCTGAGGTAGGAGACTCGCTTGAGCCCAGGAGTTGGAGGTTGCTGTGAGCAGTGAAGCCAAAGCACTCTACCCAGGGGGATAGCTTAAGGCTCTGTCTCGAGAAAAAAAAAAAAAAAATCCCGGCCAAAACTGCAAAAAAAACCCCAAAATTTCTTTAGCCTAGTGACCTGATCTCACCTTACATTTCACTCTGTTTCTACCAGAATATTCAAAACTGTCCTACCACTGTATGTTAGGAACAAATAACTTGCTTCTCTTTAGCTGTAAAGGTCAACAAACAAAGAGTATTTGTGTACCAGGAGTTGTAAAGACCTAAACCCAGAGAATCATAAGCACTTGATTTAGGTGATATTTAAGACTTCACTCTTTTTTTTAAATTCTTAAACATCCATTCGTGATTCAGCAAGTGCAGATATTTAAGACTTCTGAGCTGCTTAGAGCTGCTTAATTTCAGATGAGTTTTTTTTGGACTGGGAAATCTTGTTAGAAAGTGAACATATTTCACATTTGTGAGAGACATAAATGTTTGAGGACCAGAGTACAGATGATGGTAGGCAGAATGGTTGCCCAAAGACATTTATACCCTAATCCCTGAACCTTGTATATGCGTTAAATGATACAGGAGAAATAATTATATGTAATATAATTATATATATAAAATTATATATTATAACAAGATTGGGAGAAGATTCTTGGTGGGCACAATTAAATGCTATGAACTTAAAGTTTTTTAGCTGGAGTCAAGAAGATGTGATGAAAGGGAGGGTCAGAAAAATTCGAAGGTTGATAAGGACTCCAGTAACTAGAGGGAATATGCAAAGCATAAGAAAGAACACAGACAACCTTTAAAAACGAAACTTCCTTACTATGGTCCTGGCTAGTAAGTTTCAGAAAACAAGAAACAGAAATTTCCATTTTACAACCACAAAGGAATTAAGTCTGGTCAAAAGTATGAGATGTCTGCAAGTACATTCTCCTTCCAGAGCCTCCAGAAAAGAATACAGCACCACAGACACCTTAATTTTTGGTTGTACAAATCTACACAGAATTCCAACTGAGTTACACTAGACCTGCATGTCTGACCTACAAAATTCTGAAATATCTGCAATTATAGAGAACAGAAACATTTTATTCTGTTATCCTAATTTTTCCCAGTTATGCAGGTGTAATAATACAAGATAACAGTAAAATTTCGATACTGACTGTTGATTCGGCTACAACACTACTAAGATAACAAGGTACCTATATATGAATTAATATCATCCTCTTGATAAACAACTCCAAATCTTAACAGAGGGAAAGTGAAACAACCCAAGAAACAGTTATACCTAATCCATCAAAAAATGAGTTTGGCTCTTGTGGCTGCAATTCAAATTCATCTTCATCCATGGCCTTTAATTCTCATTAGTCACAGCTCCTAAACCAGGGAATAAAGTATACCAAACATTAAGTTTTATCACATAGTAAAATGTCATTATATTTAAAATTTTTTTAAATGCTCTAATTAGTTTATCAATAACCTATGCACCTAAAATAAAATGCAGTGATCTGATTTCCAGTAACATAAAAGCAGATATGGGGTAAGAAGGGCAACTAAATCAAATAGGCTAATAATGACGGGGTTTTTCAATCTTTTTTCTTTTTTTCAAACATGAGGCCTTGTGTGCTATGTTGCCTCGACTGGCCTTAAGGGATCCTACCACTTCAGCCTCCTGGCTGTTTTCTTTACATACCAGAATATTCCTTTTGCCTTCTAACATCAGCCCCAACAATTCTTTAAGTCTCAACTTTAACACATTCTATAGCTTATTTCTGAAATATCCTAAATTTCATGTCGTCTCCAATCTTTCTACTAATAAATTATAAAATGGGCTGGGCACAGTGGCTCACACCTTATAAGGTGGCTTTGGAGGCTAAGGTGGGTGGATTGTCTGAGCTCACAAGCTTGAGACCAGCTTGAGCTAGAATGAAACACTGTCTGTAACAAATAGATGGGTGTTGTGGTGGGCACCTGTAGTCCAAGCTACTCAGGAGGCTAAGGCAAGAGAATTGCTTGAGCCCAAGAGTCTGAGGTGGCTATGAGCTATAACGCAATTATCACTTTACCGGGGGCGACAAAGAGAGACTCTGACTCAAAAAAATAAATAAAATATATAAATAAATTATAAAATGGTAAACATTCAAAATTCCAAGTAATCAGAAACACCCTGAGATTTCTGCATAGCTTATAATGTCCTCCTTTAACTAATCCTCGATTATAGAAATAATTTGCAAAATGGCAAGCCACAAAGTTGGCATCATCTATAAAACGGTAAAAATCAATTCATCTGTGAGCCCAGAAACATCAAAGTTCTGCCTATACCTATTTCCATCTACAAGATATCTATAATGGTTAGCAGGAGTCACTACTCTCTTTATCTTTCCTGGTAGCTAATGTGATAATACATGAATGTTAAGAACTCAAGAAACTCATTTCCTAAATTTGATTTCAGCTAGCAAGAGAAAAGGTCAGTTTTTATCATAAGGAAAAAAAATTAAAATACAAACTATAAAAAGAACCTTGAGCATGTCTCATAATCAAGAGAACAGACTAAATAGAAAAAACAGGTGGACCATGATTTTACTTATGTTGCAGATAGTACACACTTCTTTTTTATTTTTGAGACAGAGCCTCAAGCTGTCCCCCTGGGTAGAGTGCCATGGCATAGTTCACAGTAACCTCCAACTTCTAGGCTCAAGCGAGTCTCCTGACTCTGCTTCCCAAGTTGCTATTTTTTTTTTTTTTGGTTGCAGCCATCGTTGTTTGGCAGGCCCGGGCTAGATTCGAACCTTCCACCTTAGGTGTATGTGGCTGGTGCCTTAGCCACTTGAGCCACAGGCACTGAGCCAGTACACACTTTCTAATTGGTTTTTCTAACACTATTTCCTCACTATTTAACAGAGTTATTCATCACAACTTCTTTAATGTTTATCATTTTTGCTGATAGGAATAATGCATATTTCTTATTAAAATTCCAAATAAAGTAACATATTGACTATATTTTCTTATTGTCTACATTGTCTTATCAATCTTCTCCTTGCTAAGCACACCTAGAACGGAAAAAATATGTTCTACAGTCTTGAAGCTATGGTACTTACTCTTTCCCAGGACTAGTTCATTCCTGGAAATACTAAAGCTCCCCTCTGAGCAACCAATCCATTAAAGATAAATCCTCAATGATCTCCTCTATTAAACTCTCACAAAACAAGACAAAATTCCCCCTGCCCAGGTGGGTGTGGCTGCTCATGCTGGTAATCATAGGACTCTGGGGTATTAAAGAAGGTAGAGGCTCGGCGCCTATAGCTCAACTGGCTAAGGCGCCAGCCACGTACACCTAAGGTGGCGGGTTCGAATCCCCAGCCCGGACCCGCCAAACAACAATGACGGCTGCAACCAAAAAAACAGCCGGGCGTTGTGGCGGGCGC